>JAGXCT010036129.1:0-10639 GCA_022495035.1 Philopotamus ludificatus | reverse complement strand
GGAACCACTCATACATACAATATCACAAACATACGAACGTATTTAATAAACCTAGGCACTCAAAAAAATCAAAACTCACATATTTAAAAAATGTTTATAAAAAAATTCTGTCTTGGTTGAATAGCGGGCACATCCGAATCGTTCCGCGGGCACCATGGCGCCCGCGGGCACAGGGTTTCGAACCTCTGGCTTAGATCAATCAAAAACGTTGAATCCAATGAAAAAAGAATCCGGACATTTTAGAAAAAATGTCATCTGAAATTTAATCATCCAATAAATATTTTTTTTGGGTACCCAAAATCCATAACCGGGTAAACGTTTCTTCTTTACCTCGTTGAAACGGACTTGATCGATATTTAAAACTGTCCAAACATCTGTAGTTTAATCACTAGATCCTCATCAGGTCATTAATATTTTTTCTTTGTTTTTAAAAAAATCAACTGAAGCTTACAAAAAAGGTGAAGTAATACTAAATTCTTTAAAATAATGAGGAAAGGTCTGCAAGTGAATGTCATAAGTGCGATTGGCCAGGGAACGGACCTTGGTGGATGGAGATAAGACAATTTGAAATCTACAGAAATCTCTGTTCATATAAAAAAAATCGAATCGAAGATATTATGCGCTGTCTAAATTGGGAACGGGTTGCTCTCGAAGTGGAATAAATTGAGAATTTATAAAACTATCGTCGGTTGTAATAGTACGCGAAAAAGATACCCAATGAACAATCCCAGCATTTATTTCTGGAGACAATTTATATTTTCTAAAAGAAGATTATTTAATAAAATTTATTTGAAAATCATTTGAATGGTTATATTTCATATTTATATTTTATATGGTTTCTATAACTTTCTCATGATATGCTGTATATTTATTGCTAGCTGTGTTTATAAGCTGATTTTTAAAACAAATACGATCGCTTAACTCTTTTTAGTTTACATGCTACGACAAGTTAAAGCATAAAAGAAACTTATGCATCTACAACAGGCACGATTCGTGTGCCCATGAACGTCATGCGCGTGGCACTGAAAGGGTTAATATTAGTCACACTTTAAAATCAGATCTAATTCGGAAAATTCTTTAAGCTGAATAACTCTAAAAGTTAGCTGCCTAAATCTGAGATATTCTAAATTTTTTCTGCTTTCTTCAAAATCTTCGTTTTAAAATAATAAATAAGGTTTGAAAATTTCCCTTTTATCGCTCAACGCCGTCTGCTAAAAGTTACGAGCTTATTCCAAGTGTGGCAACACCGGTATCGAGCGGTAGCTGTCACCATGAGCGCGCGCGAGACTGCCGAGGCCGAAGAGGAGGCGGAGACCCTGGCTCTGGACCCTGACGCGCTGGAGCTGGACCTCGACCACCGGCGCATCGACCGCATCGCCGACCTCGAGCTGCTCACCCGCATAGAGCGGCTCTGTTTGCGCTGGAACCTCATCAAGAAGATCGAGAACCTCCATACGCTCGTCACGCTCGTAGAGCTCGAGCTCTACGACAATCAGATAACCGTCATTGAAAATCTCGACGCTCTCGTCAATTTAGAGTGAGTTTATCCTCGTGTGCTATTATTTCATCATTTAAAAGTGTTTTAAACGTCTCCGCTTATTTTACAGGAGCTTAGATTTATCATTTAATAGAATAACGGAAATCAAAGGATTAGAAAAATTGTCGTCGCTAAAAAAGATATTTTTAAATTCTAATAAGATAACAGAAATTGAAAATTTAAACCACCTCTCGAAATTAGAACTCTTGGAATTGGGCGACAATAGAATTAGGGTAAGAATATATTCATATGTAAATAAATAATTTTTGATATTTTGATATATGAATTATTTATTTTTACATAGGAAATTAAAAATCTAGATGGAATGATCAGTCTGAAGCAACTGTTCCTCGGTAAAAATAAAATCGATTGCATAAAAAACTTGGACGACCTTGTGCTATTGGAATGTCTGAGCTTGCAATGCAATCGATTAGTGAAAATTGAAAACTTGGAAAAACTCCGGCACCTGGAACAACTGTATCTATCAGAGAATCAAATAAAAGTCGTCGAAAACCTTTCGGATAATTGTTCCATCGTCACCTTGGATATGGCTGTTAATAAAATAGCGAAAATTGATAACGTCAACCACATGGTGAATCTTGAAGAACTTTGGGTGAGAGTTAATTCGATGATTTGATACAGGTATATCGTGATTATAAATATTAATTTTAATTTTTCCAGCTCAACGATAATTGTATAACCGATTGGAGTAGTATCGAATATTTAAAGGACAATATTAACATAGCGACAATTTATTTGTGGAAGAATCCTATCGCCGAAGATCCCGCGTACCGAAGAAAATTGAAAATGCTAATACCGTCGGTGAAACAAATTGACGCAACACTCTGTAAATAGACGAACTTAGCATATTATTAATTTTATTACGGTTCTTCATTGAATTTTCCCGGAAAATATCTATATTTTAAATAAGTTTATTCGTTCTGTTATATTTACGGCTGCAATATATTTTGCTTAATTTGTTTTGATCGTTAAAATGTTTATAGATATGCTCACACATTTATTTAACATCAAATGTTGCAATAATAATCATATTTATATATGTACTAGGAAATCGATGTTTATGACATTTTCTAGAATTATACACTCGTCCTTGCGCAAGGCAACCATTGAATATTAATTACGTTCAAGATGATCCCCGATGCCTTACCGTCGTTATAATAAAAATATATATTAAGAATACCTTGTGTTGTTCCATATTTTTGTTTAATAGAAAATAAATGCTAGTGTAATAAATTAATTTAATCAGTATTAAACGGATTATGTATTGATTTTACGTTAATCTATGCTTTTATTAATATATACAGAAACATGTTCATATTTTAAATTTAATTGTTTTGGTACAGGTTTGATTTTTGTCTTAGCTTTCTATATAATCGGTTGATCGTTGAAAAAAAAATTGATCTTGTATGAAAGAATCGATTGGAGATATTTTCCATAATGTTAAAAAATATTTATATAAATGAACATTCATTACTCTTAAACTTTCGCATTCACAATACTACAAATATTGATTAATAATTTAAAATTATAAGTCCATATATTTTTTATTTCACGTTTAACCCTTGCATAATTTTTTTGAATATAGATATTTAAATTCTCTGTACTGATTACATGTTTTCGGTAAAGTAAAAAATTTTTTTTTACGTCGAGACAACCGTCAAATAGTTAAATTGCCATAAATATTTGTTTGGTAAGTTATATGTATTCATATTGTTATAAAATCACAATAGACAGAACTGCACTTACATCATTCATTTTATATAATTTATAGTTATTATCTTGGAGTAAATTAGGTTTATACCAGGGCTGCGGAGACCCCATTATCCGACTCCAGCTCCGACTTCATACTGAATATTTAATCTATAATCTTATATAATTTCTAAAATGATTTACAGACGGATACAGGCATTTATGATAATGCTAAAAATAAAGGGTATAAAGTAGTCACATGGTTTCCACAGCTCTGTAAAATACACATAATTATTAGGATTTATGTCATTTTGACATTATGTTTATTCAAGTTTATACAAAAGAATCAAATAAATTTACGTTTTAATTCACCGATCAAAATATTTTTGAAAAAAATTATTGATCAATTTATATTTCTGTTTTTCTCTTGTAACCGTAACCGTTATTGGGTATATATATATATTTATATATGTAGTTAATGAATCTTTTTTTTTAAATGTCTACTACGTTATATTGTAATTTAAAAATAAAATATTTTTTACACCTGTTCCATTTATTTATTTCGACTTTACGCACAATCTTGGTCACACCGAGGATAATACACTATCGTAAAGTAAAATTTGTCAAGCTCTGCAGGACCCTCGTCAGGTCCATCATGGAATACGTGTCTGAATGTTGGGCTTTGATGAATTATAATGAGCGACAATTGGATTTTATGGAGAGTAGGATTCTGAGACGGATTTTTGGAGTTGTTTTCGACGACGGGGAATGGAGTGTTTTCGAAGGAACGAGGAGCTGTATCGACTATACAGGGATATACTCGTTAAAGCTGTCGTCAGAGTGGCCAGCCTCCGAAAATATATTGAGAAGAAATATATCCGAAGAATATTGGAAGATCGCACGTTGAATGAAGAAGAATTGGTCGAAATGATGGATGAAACTACGATAATTAATGACTAAAGTAGCTGGTAGCGATTTAAATTTAATACACACATTTTTTTATAGAAAATGATCCTATATCGGAAAGAAGTTTGAAGTACAGGAGAGAATTACAACAGATCTTGGCCCCATATAACGATATACGTAAAGATTTATACGCTAAAAGCAGACAATTGCTTATTACAGAATTTTTAAAGGTTAAATATAAAAATAACCCGGAGTCCTTTGACGACAGTGCCCGCAACCATCTCGAAAAGAGTCGAACATATGGAATTGTAAGTGATAGCGATGATGAATGACTGATCTATTATATGTTGTTAATGTTTTTTTTAATAAATACATAAATGTATATTGTTTCGATTATTTATTTAAAAAAATAAATGAAATTAACTAACTTTGATATTTTTTTGGAACGCAAACCCTAATTTTGTATGAATTTCAAACCTCGTATAACACGGATTTGTATTACACTGTGTTTTTGTGGAACCATATGACCGTGTTATACGAGGCCTAGGTGTACTAAGAATATTTATTTTGGTTACTATAACATTTTTTAACCCTTTAAAGTCCAATGTCTGCTGGACTTCGTCATTGCTTTTTTATAGGCACGTCCACTGCCATTGGACATTTTTTTATAATATATCTTAATAGCTGTTTGGATATTTTTTTAATAACTGTGAGATCAACTAAATGTTCTAGAAGAGAACTTTTTTTCTATTATGAGTTAACACATTCGCGTCGGGTCGTTTATTGTAATAGATAAAACAGAGCTGAAAAACAGTTAAAAAATATTCTATTTAGTTTATTTGGAATCTAAGGGAATTGTTACCTTACAGAAGTAAATTCCTGGGAAAATTCTGTCAATTCCCAAGAAATACACATAGAGTAAAACCCCGTTTTTTCTCGCTATTTACGTTCAGTTTTTACAGAACCGTTTTATTTTAGTGCATTTAGTACCCGCCTTTACGGTTTTTATTTCCCACAATTTACGCCTAAAATATTTAAAATTCGAATAAATTTTTATACATATTTAAATAAATGTATAAAATAAATAGATTTTTATTTTTAAATTATCTACAGATAAATCGGAATCTACGTTTTCTCTCCAATTACGTTTTTTTTAACGGTCTCTTCAAAAACGTAAAAACAGGGTTTCAATGTAATGTACGGTTATTGTTTAGCCATACTTACAGAATTTACTCACCTCCTTTAATTCTGTTTGCATTGCACTATTACAAATTACTAGACAAATGCTAATTTTATGATTTCCACATTATAAGTACGTTAATCCATAGTTCGTGTTTACAAAAAAATCACGAATTTTAATTGTTAAAAAATCAGTAGAATCATAATCATTTCGGTACTCGATTAATTTAAATTTTCAGGCATTCAGAAGTTTAAATTTGTATATATTATATAACAAAATTAGCATACCTAAGTATATCTTGTTGATGAACTGAAATACGTTGATAACCTTCAAAATCTAGCATAAATTCATAATAAAATTGTTAATTATGCAACTTTGGGTATTCTTTAAATAAAATATTATAATGTATTCATCAGCTCTGATCGTAAACACTTCGCCGGCGCCGGGGTTAAATATATAAATAAATGTATGACTGACGTATACATATACAAAAATGTGTTTTTATTTACAGATGTGCCAATAGCATGAACTGAGAAATTTCGTATGGGTTAAAAGCTTATTTGTCTAATTATTTTTTACGATAATAATTAATCGACTCACTCCATATTTTCTGATATTATCATCCGAGTCAGTATTTTTGAACCGGGGTCAACAGAGCCCCATGCGCCATTTCAAGGTTAATGTCACAATTTATCGTTCAAGTTCAGACAGGCGCAGATGCCGAGTTGTTTTGTAGCAGCTATTTATCGCGGCAACAGGATTTGTTTTCCACCTGCAAAACCACTCGTTGCTGTTGCAGGTCGGCGGTAGCTTGTCTCTTGTCGTCGTGTGCCTTTCAAAAATGAAATCGTTTATTTCTATACCCGAAAATTCAGATTTCACACTCGATAACATTCCATATGGAGTGTTCACATCATCTAAAAATGTAAGTTTACCAATTCTTAAAATAAATCAAGTAGAAAAACGATATAAGCTGAGTTTTGTTACGCTGTATTTATGTTGGCAGCATTGAATAGCACGGATTTAAAGCGGCCATAAACAAAATGTCGCGATAATTATTTAAGACAACAAATTGCGACCATGCTCTTTACTCTATTTTAACATTAATTGTATTATTATGTTCAATAATATAAAAAATCGTATTTCTAAAAATACTATAATTTATTATCACGAATTTAAAATATAATTATCATCGAAAAATTATAAACATCATTAAATACTCTACAGCTAAATCCAGTGGCGGGTGGTGACTTCTTGGACCCTGATGCTAATTACATTTCAGGGGCCCTAATAGAATATAAATGTCGGTTGTTTAAGTATATTGATTAAAAAAAATAATGTATGTAATAAATATATTTTTTGGACACTATCGATGTTTAAAACTGCAGAAACACCTGTAATTGAATTACTAGACCCTCTTCAGGTTTAATATTTTTTATTTGTTTTTAAAAAAGGTACTGAAGCTCACAAAAAAGTCAAAATAATACTTAATTCTTTATCATATAGCATCCCTATAAATCCCCCACTGGTTAAATCTGTAATTTTTTTTTTCACTCACCGTAATATCATCCTCACAATTGATTGGAGTCCAATTAGATTTTTACTCGGATAGTCCGAGTATATAAATATTTTTTATGTGGTATTCTCTCAATCATTTTACATATTTAGTGAGCCATATTTACATATGCGGTAAACACATTCTAAAAATATTATTGTCATTAACCATATTATGGCTGATTATGTCCAAGGATATAAGAATTAATTAATACACCCATAGAATGTAACGTGTTTTGTTAACTTGTTTAGATTTATGCAAATCGATTTAGAAACCCGAGAATATCTCAAAGTCATTAATTGATTAATTATCATTATTATTATTTTTTTAAATATAAACAATTAATCCACTTTCCCTCATATCTGAAGAACGCGACCATGTGCACGATTCCCCTTTTGGAGGACCATAGACATGGTTTTTATGGGAGAAATAGTGCAGTGGTTTTCCGTTGCCTTCTGCATCACAATATTTTTTTATACTGAAGAGCGCTGCTGCCCGCTTCCCAGCATATATTTTTGACAATTCATGTTTTGTGAAAAGAAGCTCATCAGCCTCCACTCCATCCCTCTGTTGACCAGCGTCACTCGGAATTCTTAAGAATGGTCACCCATCCAAGTACTATCTGCGCTCAGTAGCGGTTAACTTGACAATCATAATGAGCTCTAAACAACCATCATAGCATCTTCATAATAATGCTCTTTACCTACAATTATTTGACAAAGTCATAATTTAAAGACAACACGTCAAGAAACGATCGATCATTTAATACTGTTTGGTCGGGACTCAAAAATATTATGCAAGAACAATGGATCGAAACTCGCTGTACTGTTATTTAATTATTATATACATTATAATTTTATAGAAAGAACCTCATATCGGAGTGGCTATCGGTGAATATATTTTAGATTTGTACGTGATTGCTCATTTATTTGATACACCGTTGCTGTGTAGAGTGCAACATGTTTTCAAGGTAATACTGGATTAGCATATATTTTATCAACGAACTTTGTTCCCCGCATAAAGTATTGATTTTTTAACATTTGCATCAGGAAAAAACTCTTAATTCATTCATGGGACTCGGGAAAACGTTGTGGACACAAACTCGTCAAACAATTCAAAGCTTATTATGCGAAGAGAATCAAACTCTACAAAGCAATGCAGATTTGAGAGAAAAGTAAAATAAAAAATGAGAAAATAATGTCGTATGTTGTCATTTATGAATAAATATTCATTTTAATGTGTAGGGCTTTTGTAAAACAATCCGAAGCAACGATGCATTTACCAGCGACGATTGGCGATTATACGGATTTCTTTTCTTCTAAATATCACGCAACAAACACAGGAAAGATGTTTAGAGGAGCTGAAAATCCTCTATTACCTAATTGGTATGTAAAATCTATCGTTAATTTTAAAATATTGGTATACTCGACTTCATATCTATCATATTTACCGAGTTGAGTGTATAATATATTTTGTTAATAGGAAGCATATTCCGGTGGGTTATCATGGCCGTGCGAGTTCAGTCGTCATTTCCGGCACGCCGATCAGAAGACCGCGCGGACAAGTTTTGCCCCCCGGTGCGAAATTCGGAGAGTGCGATCCGATATTCGATATTAGCCGCACAATGGATTTTGAATTAGAAATGGCATTCTTCGTCGGAGGTCCACCTACGAAATTGGGAGAACGAATCGACGTTAAATCCGCCGACGATCACATATTCGGAATGGTCTTAATGAACGATTGGAGCGGTATACATAATCATCACATGATTCTTAATTAATACATTTATTATTAAAATGGATTTTAACAATTTCAGCTAGAGATATACAGAAATGGGAATATCAACCACTCGGTCCGTTTACGGCGAAAAATTTAGGTACCACAATATCGCCGTGGATCGTCACGATGGAAGCGTTGAGGCCATTTATTGTCGATAATCCTGAGCAGGATCCAAAACCGTTTGATTATCTCGTGCATGATGATTCGTACAATTTCGACATCAATCTCGAAGTCGAATTGAAACGTAAGACAATCTATTTATTTATTTTTTAATATTAATAATAGATATATGATAACATGCTTAAATTTCAGCCGAAGGATATAACTCGACGGTTGTATCGCGCGGAAATTACAAAACGTTATATTGGACCGCAAAGCAGCAACTCGCTCATCACACCATCACCGGATGTAACGTTAATCCTGGCGATTTAATGGCTACCGGAACGATAAGCGGCGATGTGCGTATAATGATATATTAATTGTTTTTATACGATAATCATATATTAATTTTTTTATCAGACGTCTGATTCGTATGGATCGATGTTGGAATTATCGTGGATGGGAAGCAAACCGATTTCGCTATTAGGCGGAGAGAAGAGAAAGTTTTTGCAAGATTCAGATACGGTGATCTTGAAAGGATACTGCGAGAAAGACGGGATAAGAGTCGGCTTCGGCGAATGTACCGGAAAATTGTTGCCTGCAAATAAAATATTTTTTCTATGAAATAAATTTGTTGTCTCGTTTGTTTGAAAATTTATTTAACTAAAACCATATATTTTGTTAATATTATAATAATTTTTAAAATAAAAAAAAAAAAAACTTATATCCACGAATAGAGTAGGAAAATATCAGAATAAGAATAGACGTTGTATTAAAAATATTTTTCATTGAATTCTGATTTTATTTTAAAATCTTAACCGAAGCCAGATGCCATTTATCACAAATTCTCAACCAATTTTCAATAATTAAATATATAAAAGTTACCATTAATTTTTCTTTAATTAAATTAAATGAACCTTTTGTTCAAATTACACATAAAGTACATAAAGTATTTAAAACAATAAAATAAATCAGATAAATAGAATCCATCTAGGATCTCCTATCCTATATCCTATATTCAATAAAAAAGATAATAGTATAAATGCAGCCAATAAAGAATTAATTATAATATTCTTCATCAAGTTGCCGATTATAGGAAGAAATGTTTAATAATTTAATCGGGAAAAAAAAAATGAGATCATCATTCTAGCCACGATGCAGAATGTAAAAATTACTTTTAAATTTTTTTTCACAAAACTGATAAAAAAAAATATAATCATATGTATCTATATTACTGATACAATGTATTAATTCTTGTAAGTAGCATAAAGTAAGACCCTTCGCAATAAATCATTTTGATTGTTTAATCAATATGGTTATCGATATTGCACGGTGGAACAAATCCGCCGAATTGCTCTTCGAGATGTTTAGCAACGGCGATGCATAATCGATCATTGTTGGGAGCTGCTACGACTTGAATGCCCAACGGTAAGCCTTCGCTGTCCAAACCGAGCGGGACCTGAAAACATTAATATCGTTCATTATCACTGCACAGTACTATTAATGGCAATACGATCTTACCTGTGTCACTGGAAAACGTAACGCATTAAAAATGCACCAATAACTAAAGTTATACGGCCGTAAAAATGGAGTATAATGATAAGGCGCCAATTGAGTAGTGCTGTGGAATAAGAGGACTCCGTCGTTGCCCAAAGTTTTCTAGAAATATATACATGGATTAATAAAAACAGACGTTATATCAAAAGATGTACCGTTATTTACCAATAAATCTTTTTTGAGCTTGTTAAATACTGATAGAATAAATCCTTCCTTTTCTTTCGGAAGTATTTGTGCGTCCAATAAACCGATTATCGCCGCCAAACTAAACTCACTCTGTCCGATAAGCTGTAATTAATATATATTCTAGCATGTT
>JAGXCT010036128.1:99929-124317 GCA_022495035.1 Philopotamus ludificatus | reverse complement strand
GTGGTGGGGGTTGCAAAGAAGAGCCGGTGATCAAGACCGATCGTGACCCGACAGTTCACCGATCTATTAAGACGAGAATGTCTCATCCAGTACCGAGATCATTTTTTTTCATTCTCCACCGTACACATTCTATCATCTATCATGCATGTTTCATGCAAGTTACTATTTACAGTAAAAAAAATCTACATCATTGCTTAATGGCATCATTTCCCAATCGGTGATGCCCATATTTGAGTGTGTGCGGAACATTTTTTTTTCATCGCCTAGCCCTGTCCACGTTCAATAGCCATGAAAATAGCTGTATCTCGATACATAAATTAAACGAAGACTGAATTGTGTGTTTATCAACGTCAATAAGTGTCGTTGTCCGTCGCAAAAAAGGATTGAATTCGGCGATATGATATTAATGATGCTGGCTTCAGGAATGTGGGGTGTAACATATCGCCGGTGACTCTGCTCTCGAGTAATTAGTCACAAACGGCCAATCAAAACCATTGAATCCGCAATTGCGAAAAACAGACATTGCCATACCCGCTTATATAATAAATATAAACCGTGCTAAACGTTCGCAATAAATATAGATCGAGAATTTCCATCTCAAGGCTGAGCCGTTGAAAATGTCAGCTCGATATCATCACACCATACATTATCTCGAAACAGTAACACACTGTTAGCCCGGCGTCTAATGTTATTAATTTCAATAAATAAAATATCACACGGGCATTAATTCATACAAGACAAAGTATGAAATGATGTCCGTGCAAAGGTTAATAAGCAGCAAAAAAAACATAACAGCGGTTTTTCATGCTGGCCCATGTATTCTCGTGGATATTTGCATAATCTAAGCATTCCATAATGTATATCATAACATTAATTTGGCGAACATGTGCCATTTGATGTAGATTTTTTTGTTAAATATAAAACACATTATGTATCGATTATATATTAATATTAATTTGGACAGACATTTTGGGCGAAAATTTCAGATGTATGACGGTTGGTAATTTCAGAGAGATAAAATTATTTCAGTATTGAACACACCTGCGGTAAATGAACGAGCTGTAGTAGATACTATCCATTTATCTTGAACCGGTCACTGAAATTATTGTTGTGTACAGCCGTGTTTGGGTGCGAGCCCATAGTCGATGGTAAATTGCCAAACTGACAACGCGACCATTACGCCATTTTTCTTCGGCCAACATCTTCGGATAGGCGCAAACCATTTTTTTTTCTTGACGCCCGCTGCATTTCTGCTTCATTCTTCAAGAAACATTATTATTATTATGCTCGTTTCTCCTTTAGGGCAAATTTTTTAACGGTTAACCGAGCCGTACTGAGCCCAAACATAACTGTGCCGCTTTTTCAATAACAATATCCGGACCATTATTTAGATCAAAGTACAATTATCAACGATAAACCATTTTTATCTGGCAATATTTCACTGGCGACCATTAACATTATTTAAACAGCTACGCAACGCGCCAATTATAGTGTTAAGGATTTGGCACCTAGCGCAGATCCGAAAATATGCAAATACGCCGATTCTTTCAATAATAATACGCTATTTGCACTGGATGTGTTAAATAAATAATTCATAATGTTTATTCGAGTATGTAAATGTGTGAAAAAAATCGCGTAGGATGTAATTGGCGCTCAAACATGCTTTTGCTCAAACGTACCGCATAAAATTGCACTAATTGTTATTGAGATTCAACCCAACAAGAACAATTATTTGAGAAAATAAACAAAAAAAATGCTCTTTATTTGACCTACTATTTGCGGATGTCTTAAAAGCGAATCGGCTAAAAATATTCAAAATTATATTTAGATATAAAGATTTCTAGTGTATTTTAATAATGAATGACATTATGCTAACCGTCATTCAGATTAATGTAATACGACGTGTAACATGTGTTTCCTGTTAATTATAATAGTAATCGAAGTAGGAAGTACTGGGTCGTTCGTTATCTGAAGCGGAATCGATCAGATAAACATATTATTAAGAAAAATATTTAATACGAGCATAATGGATATTTTTTTAGAATGAAATGATTCTACGAAAAAGTGTAATTTATTAACAGAGAAGAAATTTTATATATAATTAAGAACACATCTTAAAACGTTTTCATAATTAATATGATAAAAAAAATATTTAATGTTTTGCATTTTTAATATTTTTGCAGCATTAAAGTTATATATAATAAAATAGAATAAAGCATTATAGAACAACATGTTTTATAGCTTAAGAAAAAAAATCGTCTGCGTTAGCCATAACTATTTATGTTATATTTTATTGAATCGTTACACCGGAGTAAAACGGCTCCTCGTTAATTCCGTCTATTCCAAGCCACAAACTAGGCTGAAACAAGAAAGTATTTTAACCACGGATTTCTTCAATATAAATATAAATGGGAGTGGTTTAAGAAAAAGGCTCGTTCGCTGATGACACAAAGAAATAGCCGACTTAAATCGTCGAGACGAGATCTATTTAGGACCTCAAATTTTTGATTTTTCTCGAATACCTCTTTTAATATAAATCTTACATGTCACAAACTTTTTGTATTTGTCAAAAAAAAGTTTAAAGAATAAATATTATTAATAATCATTGTTCTCATTGTCTGAAATTGCGGAAAAAAATCACTTCTGATGCCACGGGTGCGAATACTCCCGCTCGCATCCTGTACGATGTGCCGAGTGCGAATGGAACGCACGAGTGACACGTTCTGCGAGAGCTCAGTCTGAGGCGAGACATCGCCTAGTGCGAAAAAATCCAAAATATCGACCAAATTATGGAGCAAATTACGAATAACTATTTTTATTCTTAGAATAATCCAATTCAAGACATTGAATTCATCAATACATTAACATATTGATAAATAGTAGATAGACAATCGTCTGCAGTATGGCGTTAATATGGCCACCATGACTAGACTGATCAAAATCTGAAGTAATCGAGTCGACTCAACTACTATTATTATCCGTCTCGTGTGATCACTGATCTTCATTTTCTGGTTTTACACTTAAACAAAAAAGTGTTTCAATATTTTTGGATAAACACGTAAGTTTTTACATCCTGTGTGCTTATAGATAATTATATATAGTTGTAAATAGGTTAATTTTTAACATTTATAGCCCAGAAAATGTCTCGAGCTAGGAAGATCTCCACACTGTCAATGCATTTGAAATAATGATGTTAGGTTAGCTTAGGTTAGGTTAGGTTAGGTTAGGTTAGGTTAGGTTAGGTTAGGTTAGGTTAGGTTAGGTTAGGTTAGGTTAGGTTAGGTTAGGTTAGGTTAGGTTAGGTTAGGTTAGGTTAGGTTAGGTTAGGTTAGGTTAGGTTAGGTTAGGTTGGGTTGGGTTAGGTTAGGTTAGGTTAGGTTACATGAGTAAATTAGATGAGATATTAGAACGACTGGAGTTATCTGAAGAAAAACAAAATAAAAAAAAAACGAAATTAGCAGTTGGGAGAAAAATTGCATTTAGAAAAAAAGATACCAACGTACTTTTTTTCTAAATGCAATTTTTCTGGAGAGATAAACGTATTGTAACAATACTAAGTACGAAGTATACATTATCATCCCAATCAGTGAGAAGGAGAGTCAGAAGATCTCAACCTACTACCCAACCTGAATTTATTAGAAAGCCTATTGTATTTAGCCTATGTAAAAAATATGGGTAATTTTTTATGTAATTATTTTTATTTAAAACATTTTTTTGCGATACGTGCGAGCGAAAACCATCTCTTCATCCTGGAGAATGTTTTAAAATATATCACAGTACATTTTTTTTTAATTTGATTCAATAAATAAACATCTTAACAATAAAATAAATTTAATTTTTAAAACAAAAAACCTGTTTTACCCACTTTTTACAAAATTATCTTTTATTTGAGAAAATTCTCTAAAAATGCTTGGAGCTGGTACAAACTTTTTGAAAAAACCTTTGGAGTGCAAAGGGTTAATGATGTTTTATGACACGTACATTGAGAGTAAACAAGAATATCACTTTTGATTGTTTTTGATAAATTGTTATTAATGTGCAAATACGCATTAAGAAGGCACGTTAGAGAATTGATCAATATAACGAGAAGCTACCGATGTTTCGACGCTGTATTGAACAGATTCTTGGTGTCGATTCATAACCAAATCATACGGGTCTGCGCCCACATAGCTCCCATACCCTGTGCTTCGTCAATTTACAAAAATGTATACTATGAATGGAGTCTAAGAGCATATCAATCAATCAATATCAAAAAAGTAACGCCGGCCATTAAATAAATAAATCATAGCGGCATGTCGTGCCCTCAAATTCTGCTAAAACCCTATAATCGAGCGCCATCCAGGTCGCCGAGGAGAGAGGACCCGCACAACCAAAATAAACGAGTCGAATGAGACGCGACCGAAACAAGAAAAAAAGGAAGGTCTCCCTCCCCGCGGGGTGTCGATGAGGTCGGAGCTCGTCGTCTTTTTTGGGACCCGACGCTTGTAGGACAAACCCGACGAGCAACAGATACACGCGTCATTGACATCCGAGTATTGTCTACCGTGAGAATCTGATTCCGGGACACCGAATAAGTGATCGTGGTTTCTTTGCTCCCTAACGATTAGTGAGGGCCCGAGAGGGTCGCCTAGACAGGGCCGCCGCGTGGAATCCTCTTCCCATGCGTCGATGTGTGGTCTTGAAATTGATCGGAATCATTGTTTACATATAGCGCTCATTTGAATAACGTAATAACTCATTTTATCCCACAGCTTTACATGCCCACATTTTTTTCATACATGGGAAATATGGCCGTATGACAAAATAAACTGTGAGATTGTGCCCGGCCATAAATCAGCGTTCGAATATTGAACAAATTCGGCTTTACGACGCCTCAATTTGCTCTGACCATAATCATAATGAAATGCTACACACTCCCTTTGATCTAACAGTGATTCGATACAGTTTTACGAGGCGCATTTTTTCGTTATTGACATATTTGATTGCGTGCAATAAATATGCTTCGACGACGCATAATGAAGCGATTCTGGGCGTCCTGTGTGTGATGATTGGTCGGTTTCGTCATAAAGCATACAGACACCCATTCCGGTTATGTATAACGAAAGGAAAAAAAAACGCTAAGTTTAGTTATTCAAATAATCGACATTATATTTTATTACATATGTTTCAATAAACATCGGTACCCGCCGCTATTAAGGTGACCGGATCAACTCGCGCTCTAATATGGTTAGATATTTTCGTCTTCCGATCGCTGTTCCGTTGTAATCGCCCGACGATTACGAGGAGCGATTTTCTGTATAAGCCGTGGCTTGTTCATTAGTGCGAGCGAGACGATCGCCGCCGCGAGTAAAACGCCGGATTGAAATTAACACAAAGAACGAGCGAGAAGGGAGAGCGTACTGCAGTAGCCGGCGGACATGACACTCGGAGTTCTTGCGAGATGTTATCGTTACTCCTGTTATCGCCATTATAATTAAAAATTTTAGGTCTCGAATGATCTCGCATTGAAAATTGAGTTTATTGACCGGAACTGATTTTCGGTATCGATACTCCGCCGAAGACAATATTTTTTTTATTATTTATAAAGCGGCTAAACAATTAAAACTCTTCGATTTTCGTTTGGCGTTCAACAATTGGCGCACAATGGATCGGCAACAAAGAATATGGACGATATGTTATTTATTCGCGGTTTTTGCACATTTTGATTGACAATCGATTACCTCTATTACGTCTGATGAGATTGCGATATTTTGCGGAAGTGGTTACGTAAGTGTATGCGCAAACATATGCGAAAAGATTTTTTTTTCAAACTAATTTACGATTTTCGAATGCGTTCAGCTATGAAATGTAATGATACAATGTAAATAAATTTACACGCTATTTATATGGTAGTGTTTTTGCTTCAACTTGCGATTAATAAAGCTTATTTAGTGTATTTTTTTTTAATTATATAGAAAAGCTAAGATTATTGTTATTTACATTGTATCCGCGTAACTGCAGTGAAAATACGCATTTATCGCCTATAAAAGAAATATACATTAACTAAGTGAGGTGCGGTGTGCCCCAAAAACTGTGAGCACACACAACAGGTAGCTCGGGATAATTGGCAAATTAACCAATTTATCAGATGACCCGCTTAATGCCGGGGTTGCCATGCAGACCGACAGATACTTGTATTAAATAATAATAGCTTCGGCCAATCATATATCATGACCGAACGAAAACGAACGCGAATCTTCTATTACACTCGGAGGAACTTGCAGCCATGTCCGAGAATCGCGAGACCAGCCAGATATACGGCTGTGAATATATATAAAATCGAATAACGCGTCCTTGAGAGTAATTCTTCGCCTTTTCAAGTGTCAGTAACAATATTCAACGGTGGTCGTTGAATGCCGAGGAGCGGCCGTCTGCAGTTGCGAGTCGAGAATCCGATATCACACCTCGACCACACATTCAGCTCTCCTCCCTCATTCAATCCAACGTGATAAATTTTATTGCAATTTACAATTGTTAACCAGAAACAAAAAAAAAATACTACAACCACATCGATTGTAATCAATAACGTTTTAATTGATTATGATACGTATAAAATTTGCAATCGATTGCAATTCATTTCACTCCTGATGGTGTTGGTAAGAATAAGAATGGAGACGCAAAAGTGGGAGCGGGACCCACCTCACCTTGTCCCACCCGGGGGCATTCCTCAGCAGTTTTCCTTTGTTGCTGCCACACGTTACCACGTCTATCCGTTCTCGATGTCTCGATTCTCGTCGCGCCTCACAAAACATCTAAATTTTGCGTTTAATCCAATATAATTTATTTAAGCATTGATTAGACCACCTATTTTGTATACCTCTCGGACATACGTTTTTTTATAGCTCACATACTGAATGAGAAGATAGATGATCAATCTAGAATTCTTGTAAATTTTACGAGGTTTCTTTTGGTATGTGTCGATGTTATTTTTTTCTTATCCCCTTTCGGAATATTTTTTTTATGCACCGTAACGAAGCTATACAAGTTCGATATGCTATCACAACATTGAACCGCATTGTTAAAAAAGAATGCAAGAAAAAATATATACGTACATATAATATATTATAACAACATCGACGTGATTATGTGTCAAATTTGCCAAAAAATTATTGCAATTTTTTATTCCATTATATTATGGGAATCAAACAAAATTTTGTTATGCCCAAAAAATGTTACAACAAAGTACCGCTCTGCTTGTTATAAAATTACATTTTTATATCTAACATATGTTTGAAACTAATTAGATGATTGATAGTTAAGATGCCAACGATTTCCTTATAATTCATTTTCGGACAGTGCTATTGCTACGTACTACTAATGTTGATGCGGGGAAACAGATTAATACAAGATACTCATAAAAACACACACGAATTATTTAGGCCCAAACTAAATTACATTCTGTACTGGTATTATCTTTAACGATCGTTGTGGCATCAGGATTCCTCTCCCAGTGCACGCAAAGACTATTTTTGTTTATTTTATAACTGTAATATTATTTATGAAACGTACACCGTGATTTGATTCACCGAAACTACTTTATTCAACACATTTGAAATAATCAAACGCAAGTTTCGCGCTTCGCCATGCGTCGAAGTCTCCAGAGAGCTCGACGCATCTCGAACGCGTATTGAATTAATCTTATGAAAATTTCTAATATATAATTAATTTGATTAATTTCACGTCAAATTACCGAAGAGTTTCCAATGTAAATGAATTCTAAATAAAGAAGTATTTTTTAAGTAGCGAATCACGTATCCTGGTGAGTCTTGATTCAAATTATAATAATTAATTTAAGACCGGTTTAATTTACATTAATCAAACGCTATCTGCCTTATAGCTCTCATGCATTGATATATGATTTCAGTGTGTTTTATTTTCAATCGTCCCACATATATATATCAAACGTATACAATGAGAAAGCACGAATAATAATTAAAATTTTTAATAAAAATGCGCGGCAACAACAGGTAAAAACGAGAGAAAAAACCACAGAAACCACGCGTTGTGTTTTAAAAACATTTAATATTTTTCGGAGGAGCCAGCCAAAAGAAATCAATAGATCGTTCGTCATTCGAGAGCAGGTTACCTTCACAGTCGGGAGTCTGTTAACTTATATACAGACAAGTTTCCATCGCCATAAAGACGATGTTCGTGGAGAATCTCATTGACTCGCTCGTGTATGCAATTCTATGCTATAAATAAAATAAATAAATATTTTATTTCATCTAGATTCGGCGTGACATTTTCATACACCATAAAATTAAGTATGACATTAAAAAAATAATATTGGAAGATCGCCGTGAAAATGCCAGGTATGATTCGGACCCGCGTCTAAAATATAACATGTGTCGGATAGTTTGATCTTTTACAAGTCAGCGGTGATATATAGGATCAAAGGTATTTTAATAATAAAAAAAATATATTTTTATATTTCATTCATTGTTTTCAGCATTCTGGATTGAAGACGCAATACTGAATCATCATTATTTAAATAAGATAATGCGGGCTCCATTACATAAGCGACTTTGACCTCCAACGCGTGTCTACCGTATAAGAAATATGCTTCTATTCCATGTTACAATCGATCACTTTCTTAGGAACCGACACCCACATATCTAATGCCGTAATTATTATGTTTCGTAACATTCTCACGGTTGTCCGTAACGATGAATATTTACTTTAACGTATGAAATATGATTGAGATCCATCGCCTGTTTGTTTAACGAATAATACGTATAAAACTAAAGATTCGATATCCGGCCGAGATCGATCCGATCAAACGAAGTTCACGGTGTCATTGTACAGAATTAAAAGTGTTACATGACACACAACAGCGAGTCTGGAGGTGGATTGAAGGAGACCACAACAATAGTGTCGAGGTCCAGGTAAGCTGCGCCGCGCAGCTCGTTTTTCTTTCATCGTGCGGGAGGGGAATGAGAGAAGTCGGCAGTGGTCCGGGTCCACAAAAGGCTGTTCGAATATCTTAATCTACCGTGGAGGAGTCCGATGTTAACGTTCCGTGATGAATACCGCGCCGGGGCTTTTGTGTCTCCCTTGTGCCGAGGAAATTAGATTTGGCGATTTCTTACGCCGAACGATTATTGTGTCGTTATTGTTGAAAATTTTCCATCAAGAATCCATATATACTTTTTGATGATATGTATAAATCGAAAATTAATTACGGTTCAGAATTGCGCCCGGCCACCGAATTATTTACGGCCAAGTAATCTAAACAAATTAAAAAAAAAAATAACGACTTCGTGTACGCACACAGACACCACACACATATTTATAAAGGCATATGAAATCGATACGCTTTAAAATAATCGATATTATTATGCAGACAAATCATACGAATATTCATATCGTAGTTTGAAAAATTGTATATATTATCATATATCCTTTACGAATGTATGTTTTTCTTGGTCGAACAAAAAAATTGTCCATATAAAAGCCGCCGGGTCGCCGCTCGTGAGAATAAAATGTGACACATTAATAATTTTCCCCAAAAGTTTTGGTGTAACACGGGCCGGGAACGGACTGCGTACCTCAGTGGGGGGCATCTCTACCCACCTCGACCCACTCGAATATTCATAATTAAAAAAAATAACACAAGTTAACAACAAACATAATCGTAAACTTGTGTTTATACGAAACCTTTATGGAATGTATTATATTAGGTTGTACCATATGAAATGACCGATTTGGTAAAAATACACGAAAATAAAACCTATTTTTTTTATTCTCGAATCAGATCAGCATCAGTTAGTTTTGATGACTAAAAATGATTCCATATTCGTCGATCCCGTCATTATTCGACAATAGCGATGCAACTTCATGTTTATTTATATATTATTTTACCATTTCTTTAGAATGTGTCATAATTTTTGCCGTAGTGCAGCAAACGCAGCTAAATTAATTCATGTGATTTCATTGACTCTGAGAGAATCTAAGTAGAATAAAGAAAAATCATTAAAATATGCTCAATTGCATAGGGATATATCCACATGATATAGAATAAACTCAGCCTGGATGAAACTTTATTTATAATGAGGATTTGGCGCCACAATTTGTTCTTGATAAAAATGTCTGGGCAAGTCCATGAGTTCGAAGGTTGAGAGTAAAGAAATGTAAGATTTTACAAGGAATATGACAGAAAACTATTGTAGGTTTATAGAGAAAACGGAGAAAATTTAATGCAATGAGTATCAAGTATATCGAAAATGTTACAAAAACAGGAGGATTACGGCCAGAAACAGGTAACAGTGTTGTCAAAGACAACTTTAACCGATCCGAAACGACGGCTCGAAAACAACAACATCATCCGAAGGGGGTCATTTATAATAGAAAATAGATCCCAAGCATTTCAAGTCACAAGATATTGATGAAATCTTCATCAATATCTTGACTTTTTGTTAAAAAACTGGATTTGAAGAATAAAAATAGTTATTCATGATATGCTTCATAATTTGGTGGATATTTTGTATTTTTTTAACAGTTATTCGTGAAAATCTTGGGGTCCCAAATATAGCCAATCGTTTAATTATTATTTCATGATTCGGGTGCGTTTATTTTTTTTTAATATTACCGAATGGCGGAAAAGTTGTAGATGGGTCGATGAAAGATTTGGTGAATAAGCAAAAACTCACACTCAAAAAAATCAATTTATCAACAGCCATTCGAGAGGTGTGTGGTCGAGCTATTTTTTTTATGCATGATGTCGATTTCACGACAATATGATTCGGTAGTAATTGTTCAGCAGGTTTTGTAAACGAACAATGTATTATTCCTTTGACTCTTTACCAAGCTGTGACCATAACTATTTTCAGTTGCAATGCTGGCTTAGTTAAATGTCATTGATCTTAATTCAATCACTGTGCATAGATATTTTGTCAACATATTTATTTTTCCTAATGCAGAAAGATCGCCATTCAATTTTTAATTAACGACTGTTTAAGGGATGATAAAAATAAATCCATTATAACAATGGTTTGACTCTATCCTTGGTATTAGAATAATAATAAAAATACCATGAAATTGAATAAAAATGAATCAGTTTCGTTCACAAATAAATTCACAGTGAAATAATAAAAATATGATATTTTTAAATATGCGTATGCGATATCTTGCGCCGAACGACACCCCGGGGACGTCCTGCCTTATATGCAAAACCGATCATTTCAACATTTCAGTATGCGTGTGTATTTAAAAAGTTAATGCCGACGTGTAGGTTTTCCTGTTTGGAATTCATAATGTTAAATTAAATCATAAAACATATTTTATAGTCGAAAAAGGAGTATGTTATGTACAAAAAAAATATATAAATAAATACGTATGGGCACCTCCTCGTGCATTAGTGATGTTGTATATTTTTTTTATTATTTAATCCTTGTACGAGATAGATCCTGAATAGTTTATGCGTCCATGGTTTTGGATCGTGGCACCCCGTGGAGACGGACCCGCCGAGTGAAACATTTCAGGACCGAAGAGGACGCGCCCAATTGGCCAATATTACACGTCGAATTAGAGATCAATAATGATTTTTAAATAAATTTAATTTAGAGGTCGCATCGGCGATAATCGATATCACGAAAAATGATATGTCATGATGATGTGCATATCATCACAAGACCGGGCCGCACTTCCGAATATGATTCACGGACAGACAGCCATCGTCCACACACACACACGTTTTATTTTTACGCATTTTTCTTGATCGCTCTATGATGATGACGAGTATGTTAAATAATGATAACGTTGAAATTGATGCACTTAAAACAATTTACAATGCAAACACACAGTATTAAAATATACACGGAGGGATTTTAATCGAATAACACAATTGACCGAATTCTCGTCGGGTTCATTATGGCGTTTTATTAATTTTAGTGGGGTAAGCTGAACGCCATTATCGCCGTCATTAATTGACCCTGCCGCGGCTCTCACTAATGTGCAAAACTATTTTCATTAAGTGACTATAGTGTGCTCTTCCTGATCTGGTGGTTCGTGTAATGGATTGGAACACACGAGAATGGCGGTAACACGAGTTCACTGGACGTGTGGGCAAAAAATGCGATAAAAACGCTAGGCAATGCAAATCACCGCCATAAAAAGCATATAAAGTCATAAGAAATATTCATGGAATGTGCTGTGGCATACATGTATACACACAGCGATACACTTCGGAAAATTGAAATAGGATAATACTCACAATGCGAAAACGAATATTGCATAGTCCTTATCATAAACGAGTGTTTACCTGCAACAGAAAGAAAAAAAAATATTTAGTATTATATCACAGCATGACAATATTAAGATTTACGACAACGCTCACAAGATCAAAATCATAAATTCGTCACCTGGCTAAAGATCTTCGTAGAAATTTACACCATTAGCCACAATAAAACAAGCTCGTAAAAATACTCAGGTAAGCCCGATATGCGTGTTGAAAAAAAATCGGGTGAACGTTCTAAATCACAATTTAGACGTGGCCCTAAATGACTTTTCTTTTAAGGCTAATAAATCACACCTGGCTTATTATTAACAGGGGTTGTGCCCAGCCCTTGGCCGGACCGGCTGCCATTCTTCGGATGGAATGTCCATCTCATTCCGGACGGCTTTGTTTTTATGCCTTTTGACATGTGAAAGATTACATGGACGAACAAGATACCGAGCGTTTGACAACGGATATCGTGACATCTAAATATTGATTAATACCGTTTTGTTATACATATGATGTTTTAACATGGGCGGATGTGTGGTCATCACGGTCAACAATTGAATCGATTGTCATGGACTCCGATTCCAAAACCACAGACATCTCATTTAATTGCAAAAAAAATCGGGATCATCATTAAAATCTGAGGATATCACGCTTTGCTTTATAAATCGATTAGTTCTAGTTCAATTATGTATTGTGTATGAGGAAAATAATCTTTTACATATTGTTTTGCATCCGACGGTCATCTGAATAAATCGATGATGCCGTAATCAGGTTCTAGTAGATCGCAAAGACATACCTGCGGTGGATCGCGATCGAGTGATTCGCCTAACCCACAAGAATGTGGCAATGCACAGGTCTGCACTTCTTTTTGCCGTACCGTGCAATCTTGGACGGCACGCATGCGCTAACATATTCAATCACACGACCCCCTCTCATCGACCGATATTATTTATTGGACCCTGGCATGCGAGGGAGCCACCGTCTACTTTAATTTGTCCATCGTGACCAATA
This sequence comes from Philopotamus ludificatus, assembly GCA_022495035.1. Classification (NCBI taxonomy): domain Eukaryota; kingdom Metazoa; phylum Arthropoda; class Insecta; order Trichoptera; family Philopotamidae; genus Philopotamus; species Philopotamus ludificatus. The sequence goes on along the minus strand of JAGXCT010036128.1, from coordinate 111,044 downwards.
AGAACTGCTTCTTCGACTTTGACGCCGGCCGAAGTACGCCGCGATGAAATTTGTCATAATAAAAAAAAAATCCCATTCAAAAGTGCAGACGCGCGTTTCCGATGGCATTTAATTGGTTTTAACGTGTAATAAATTTTAATACGTTTTCCAATACAATCTGCATTGTTGTAGATAATCGATACGCGATCGCGTCACTTCCCAGTGCGCCACGAAGACTTACTTAGAAATAATCAATTTTTTTAAGTACACAAATTGACTATTGTGCGGGAATTGATCAAAAAAATTAATAAAACGGCATTAATCGAAAGACGTGAAGGTTAAACCGATCGTATAACTAATTTGCCGCTCGTTCAATTGTCGATGTGCATGACTGCCCTCGGACCGTGAAAGCTCGCGTCAAAGCACAATTGTATTTTCTAAATCGGGGCTGCGGAGATTCGATCTCCATGCAATAATAAGTCGCAATAACGTGAGAATGATCGGAAATGAAAAAAATGAGCTTTCAGATGAACAGAGATAATGGCGGAGAGACGGCTCCGTGGCCGCGGATTCGTTAGAGCTGACTCCGTGAAGATCGTGCGGCCATCTGAAGAGCCGATGATGAACGCGGCCGGCTCCTGACAGGAAAAAGAGCTTGTCCCTATCGCACCTCGGCCCAACAAAAGGAAGCCGCGAGAACAAGGGTACCACGGACAGGGCGCAAATTAAATGAAACTTATTAGCCGACCGGCGGACACGCACGGCAAATTGATAACTTCAACGTCCGAGGAGCGACGGGAGGGCTCCTCTTTGTTTGATGGCGCATTCGGCATAAATTAACGCTGACATTTCTGCCATATACGAATTTATGAATGAGGCGCGAGCGTATTGGTGAATCGAGCGCAATGGAATAGAGTCCCAACAATGGACGCTCATTCGCGGAGAGCCGCCCGACTCTATCTGGCCGGACCGCGATGCTGGAGTGCGATAACGCCGGACCACAAACAAATAAATAAGCGAGCGCCACTCGGCCGAGCGTGAGACTCGAAGAAGTCTTTGGCACTCGGACGGATAACAGGAGGCACTCGGGTATGAGCACTTAGCGGATTAGTGACAAGAGACTTTGTATTGTGGGCCTCGGCTGCCCGGCCTCATATTGTGACAGTTCATTTTTGTTTCGAGGATTTATATCTTAAATACCGGCGGGGCTTTAAATCCGCCCACGGCCCGTCCGCCGCGCTGGAAAACACATCCAGTAGAGTCTTACACGGAGATTTATGAACTCACACAGATGCAAACTAACAATCACCAATCACGCCATCTCGCTGCCTGCGAGCGAGCAGTGAGCGAGCAGCAGAAACCTGGGGGTACAACAGGGCCGGCCATTGCCGAGTAGCACTGCGTAACGTCCCTCCGCAACAGTGATTCTCAATAGACAGCTAACGGAGATTATCGAACTCTATGAAATTTCTTGAAATCATATTTTCACAACAACAAAAATATTATTTGATTTAAAAAAAAATACAATTGAGTTAAACTCTATCTTAACTTATCTAGCCAAATTTTTCATTATATTTTCGTCGACAATTCTAAAGCATACGGATAAGAAGTATAATCCAAATGCCAATTTAGATATATTTTTTGAAAGGAAGAATCTATAATATAATATATTTGGAAGGAATAAGATTCATGATGTTTTCATCTATCTAAGAAAGTTTTTGCATACAAGGTTTTGATGAAAATATTCGAAATTGAGAAGGGGTAAGCTATGATGATTATATTTCTTTAATTTAAATCTTAAAATATTTCAGTTTATTAGCTTAGCACGTTGCGATCCAAACTTTACCCTTTCGAACACAACATACCCTTTCGAACACAACAAACAAAAATATTGACATAACTTAAGTGGTATCAGAGTTACATCGATTTAACTGAATACTTAACTTATGCTATTTTTTTCGCGAAATCGCCCGGCCCAACGCAAAACTCAGCGCGGAATCCAGCGGACCGGAATGTGTTAATATATAATATTTATTAACTTATAATATTGTTCCACCGGCGGCATGTCCCCAGTCTGCGGTGGGACATCGCCGAATGTGCGTGTCATGTAAGTGCCATATTGATTAGTAAACAAATCTAAAATATCGACCAATTTATGAAGCACATCATGAATAACTATTTTATTCATCAATGTTTGGCGTATATTTTCCATTATAAATAGACCCCCTTCGGAGGACACGGTTGGTTTCGAGCCGGCTTAACGGATCGGTTAAATCGACCCGGCATCGAAATCTTTTACGCACTCAATAAAAACACAAAGGTATATAAATAGCTATCATTGTGAACAAAAGATAAATTTCTTTTCGCCTTGTTGTTGCAGACTTGCAGATGCAAGTAAGACGTTTAGTGTACGATTGACGGATTATGAATTTCAAATAGGACGTGGCGGCGATGGCGGTTGGGCAAAATCATGGTTTCATAGATTCTAGGGCAGTGGTTCTTAACTTGTGTTTGATAGAACCCCAGGTGTTCGCTGAGTCGTTTTACGATATTATGAAAAATGATACGACATATGATATAAGGGTTCGGTGAACGCCGCAAATGAAACTGGTGGGGTTCAGTACCTTCAACAATGTTAAGAACCACTGTTCTAGGGAGCTATGAGGAGCCAGGTCGCTATCCAGGCCTATTCTGTGACGTGTGTGCTACAGGAGGTGTTGACAGCTCGGCTCCCGTGTTTATGGCTGGCGACCTGACCCGTATTCGAAGAGTCAAGATAACATGGAGAACGACCATCCCAGTCCTGGCGTCAGGGTTGAGAAAAAACGTGTTTTGCTGGAGATCGCGTAGTGTCTTCCAGGTGGCAAAGAACCGCCTCAGGGTTAGAATGCCACTTAAATAAATAATATATGTCCAATTATAAATAGATAATGATATAAACATTGCGATTCCGACTACTTTAAATACCTTTCATTTTACTATTAACTATGAAACATGCAATAAAAGTGAAGACGATGCATCGACGCGATCGCCGAGCTATCAAACCTTCGATTTGGCACTAGCGATTCGACAACGGCAATAAACAAAAAGACTATCAAAATGGCTCGCAAGAAGCGAAATGACAATATCTATTATTGCAATCAAAACGTTAATAAATCGCGTACGCCATTTGACGCCGGCTCGTGATAGAGCAATAATGGCGGACGAGCTTGCGATACATGTGTAAGCGAGGAAGTGAACAATAAAAATGTAGGTGTGTTTTTATATGTAATCATGTAAAATTGATCACTGTCATCATCCGATCATTATAATACGACAATGAACTGCCTCGGACGTTAGATCATCATGGGATCGCGTTGTCCGCCAATAAAAAAAAGGTGTATGACGGCAGAATGGTGATATAAAAAATTCGGGATTTCGCCGCGGATTCGTCTTTGACGACGGAGTTTAGGGGGGGAGGTTATCGGGATGGTCGGATCGCGGAATTCCGTATTTGCGGAAGTGGTCCGGGGTTCCGATTTCCTAATACGCTCAGCGGCAGCAGCAGTAGGCGAAGGTCGCGCTCGGTGGACATCCGGCGAGGTACTTCCCCGCAGTGGTGCCGGTGCCGGTGTCGCGCCGCACCAACGTTGGCCGGCACCACAAACTTGTATTTCAACATTCCGCTCGGACTTAGGCCCGGCGCGCATACGCTTCCTCGGCACAGACGGACCGAAACACGCACCGACACCTCTGCAATCAACGCCCATTCACCATTGTGTCAGGAGATCGGCGACGCTAGTAACTGGACCAGCGCCGCCGACGACCATTCCCAGAATCGCAACTAATGACAAATCGCAATCGGGCGTCGCCGCCATTGTTCTAGATCCCGCCTTCGCCTCAGTAATCGTATCGATCCGCCGAAAAATACAACCACGACATCAACCCATCGACAACATCGTCCCAATCGTAATTATTGCATTTTTATTTTTTAAAAAAATCATTTTAATGTTTTACCAATTTGGTTGGAACGTGGTACACTAGGATCGTCCGCGGTGGCCTTGTTCGGCCGGCACGCACGCGTGTCCATTTAGAAAAACGCATGGTAGCGGCCCAAAACATACAACCGCACACTGAACCTTCTCGGGGTCTCTTTCTTACCTATTCTAGATACATTTTTGGACAACAGACATTTGACACCGTTCGATCGTATCTACGGATATTTATACGATTTTGTCCAACAATGAATTTACCATTCTTTACCTTCAAGTGAGAAGGATGAAACATGAGTCATGCCCGATAGCAGGTATGGCAAACGAGACAATCTCGAAACAATTTTTGGGTATTTATAATTTCGGCATTGTAAAAAAAATATGAGAATATTTTGAGCCCTATTAGAATACAGTCTGATTCGTATTATCTTTTTAAATAATTTATTATGATAACAATGCAATTAATTTGAACCTTCAGCACGGCAAAAAGTGTGCGAGTGAATTGGGCTCTTCCCATTTTACTCTTGTTCTCTTGCAATTAAAAAAAAAGATTATGTAAAAACAGAATAATAGGAAAAACCATAACAAATAAAAAAAAATGAACACTAATGAACTAGTGAACCAGACACAGAAGCGAAGTAGTCGTTATTATGTTTAATATATTATAATTAAAGGAGATAAAAAAAGAGATAAGTAGAGAACCAATCTAAAGTTTGTTGAAGTTTAAGTTTTTAAATTATTTTAAGCTAAGTTGGAATTGATTTTAACTAAATTGGGAAAAAATATCTGAGTTCTTATTTGTGTTACATTCATTTCCTTTTTTTGTAGGAAGTACAGCACTTTTGGGTAGATTAATTCTATGAAAGGATTGGGTGTAAGGTTATCGTAAAAAGAGAGTGTAAGCATATTTTATGATAAGGTCTTTCAGGTCTTTGTGTAAGTCTGCGTTGCGAATAAACCAAGGTGCATTTGCATAAAATTATATTTATTTTCTTTGAATTTTATTTATATGAGAAGGATGCATCGTGCCCCAAATCTGAGATGCGTATAGAATAAATCAATATAAATGAGTTTTTTTAAATATTAGAGAAAGGACTCTGTTTTTGCCTATAAGAGGACGAAAGAGCGCGTTACTAAAATTGATTTTCAATAATATAATCTACGTGAGGTATCTATAGGAGAGTTTTTTTTATCGAAAGTAACCCCAAGGTACTTTGCTTCAGATTTCAACGGAATAAGGGTATTTTATTTTAACCTAAAATGGTCCTGACATACGCATTATACATATTAAAACTATTGATTTGATCGTTAAATAAAGATTCTAAATATACGGAAGTAATCAATCTCTTGCATTTAAACTCCCTCTCAGTGGCATAAATAATTAATGGTTCGTCGAAAGGTTGACCTAGAGTAATGCCTTCCTAATTCAGTCAGAAGTCCACAGAATAATTATTTAATTTAAAGTAAATTAAACTAATATGTATTATCAGTTCGTGCATGATGATTGAAAAAAGAAACATGAATATGATCTTTGCGAGCCGAAAAAAAAAATATTTTAATAGTCCAACGTAAATTTGTATTGGTTATATAATATAAAATATGAATAAAACAATAAATATCATGTATTATTAATAGTTTTCTTAAATATACGACCGTAGTTAATACACTACCTCGAACATTATTGAGAGGTATGATGATAGCGAGTTCATCTCCTGCGCTATAACTGTTCAGGCGCCATTACGCTTTTAATTGACTATAAAATGAAAATAAATGATTTATTTTATAGTGGTGCATATGAAAAGTAGTGAAAATGCTTGAATCCGAATTCCTGTATAAAAGGCGGAATGCGGACTACAAAGCAACATCCCGAAATAAAAAAGAACCCAAAATGCTATTAAAATTAATATCCTGTTTATTCCTGTGTTTTACGAAACATTAAAAATGTCATTAAACAAGCGGCCATTCGCCGATTGCATATTACGAGCTGGGATAATGATGATGGTAGCCGTGCGTATTTTGCAAAAATTCATATTTCGCCCGCAACTATTTAAACCCGTTTGGCAGCCCGACACAATGCTATTTGTAGGCTTTCCCTCAACAGAACGCCTCTAATATCCTGTTTGCATAATAAGGATAAAACGTAAGTACATGCGTCGTAGTGTAATGGACATCAGCTTGCGGTCTGGCTCTTCAGACCAGTAATTGAACTGGGTGACCATGAAAGCTCCTATCGTTCTATTGTGTTGGAATTTAACAAATAATCGATTATGTTATATAAATTTATGCTATGAGCGGAGAAAATCTTTCGATGTACAATATATAATAATAAAATCACCAGACATAATTAAGGCATCGTTTTTGCAAAGATCAAGTGGATTAGCAGAAATCATCGTATGTAATCAGTTTATAAATTGTCTCAATTTACGAACGGGTGGGCTAACTTTCGAAAAAATGTTTTATTTTACTCTCTCTCTCTCTCCGTCTATCTATTATTATTTATATTACAAATCATCGCGTATAAATAATATAAAAATTGTAGCGATATTCTCAAATGTCAGTGTGGAGATATACTGTCAGTCAATTAAATAAAGCCCGCGGGCAACAATGCTAAACGCCTAATGATCGATTTAGAAGGTGAAAGCCTTGGAACTGAACAAAAAAGCGTTTCACATACGCCAAAGTTTTCACTTTGGCTCAGCACACTAATCCGATAAACGCTATGTAGAAACACAAAAAAAATATACAATAACGGTTTTTTAAACAATAAACTAAAATTAAACACTCGTACGATATAATAACGTTTTCGAAACGTTGAACGAAAATACAAGACAAAAACAACAATTGCGTGTCTGATTATGGTTTTTAATTATAAATCAAAATCGTTAAGCCAAAAATTGAAATAATTATCGCGTTGATGCCCTGCTCTCGCCGGGCCGTCGACTGCCGGCGAAATTGTAAGTAATGGCCCGCAGACACTCGCAGGTGTTGATGAGTTTATCTTGATGTCATGACAGTTATCAGTTCAAACTCGAAAATTACCAATTTGAACACAGTCATTTTGCTGCTTTGTAACAACGGCGGCTACCGCAAACTTAATTAAGTCGCTTTATTGCATAATCACAACGCGGCGGTCCGCGGTCATCATCGCGCCCCAGAATGGCTTTTAACATTGCGTGAAAATTTGGCACAATGGCCTCCTCGGCTCGTGCGTATGTTTCCAAACTAGAGTCGACACGTTCGGTCGCTAGACAATGACGATTGGTTTCGGAATTATGTCCAATGCGTATGTACATAGCGTGTGCCATTGTCGGATAATCGTGACCGATGACAGTGATAGTTTTTAATTGATGATGTAAATAATGTGATCGCATCGAAACAATTCAACACCATCACTCTTCATATTAAAAAAAGAGGCCAATAAATCTCGTAAATTGATACAACAAAAAAACATTTTTTTTATCTCCGACAATTGCGAACGATATTTAAAAAATCCTACAGTTGATAACGAAGCTAAAATATATTTTAATAATGTAAGATTAAAAATAGACCTAGAACCTTTAACCTATCCGATATTCATGAACTCTTTACCAGAATCTTGACTTAAAATGCTAAAAAATGGATTATTCTATGAATACAATTAGTTATTCAAAACATGCTTCATAATTTGATCGATATATTGGATTTTTCTACTAATCAATATGACGCGTAAATGACAGGCAACACTGACGAATCCCGCCGCAGACTGAGCACTCGTCACCGACTGCGGGATGCGAACGAGAAAAAACATCACGGCCTAATATTGTTGTATTTTTCCGTAATTGCGAACAATAAGGTTAATGATTATTTATAATATTTATTCTTATGACTTTTTAAGACAAATACAAAAATTTGTAGGACTTAGGATATATATTAAAAGAATTATTTTAGAAAAATCAAAAACATTTATTCTTTTAAATACGAAAAATCAGTTTCATTTAAATTTCTTTTTACCCAAATTTAAAATTATACGAGACCGCTAATTAAATTTAATCATAAAACCAAAATGGTTTATTTATTTAATCCAGGGAATAATACCAGTGGCGAACGTACGGTGGACTTGATGTTGGGTGTACTGAATGTGGAAAAAAAATACAGCTTTTTTTTAATGAATTTTAATAAAATTTATACACTAATTCTATTCTTCGTTTTTGCGACATAAATTTTTCAAGTAATGTCAAAAATGTAATGAAAAAAATACACACTTTACGATGGTTCCATTGAAAAATTTAAGTCGCAAAAACGAAGAATGGAATTAATGTATCAATTATAATAAAATTCATTAAAAAAAACTGTATTTTTTCTATATTTTTTTTCCACATTCAGCACAACCAACAGCAATACCACCGTACGCCCCTGAATAATATCTTAATCCTTACCGAAATGTATAAAGAGACACCATTATACTTCAAATGTATATTTTAATAATACAAGTTTTTAAAAAATAAGTCAAATTATTATAATATTAGGGTGTTGCGTTGGTACACTTGTCTCTGACGTACCTTGTCATTGAAAGCCATATTGTAAAAAGCACAGTTATGATGCCTCATTGCCTATTGCGATTTCTACCTATCCTCGAAGATCTCTAATAATCACGAAAAGATGATATTTTGCCAATATTGAGGTGATAAAAGCAGAATGGCTAAAGTAGCTAAACGTCATACTGAAAATTGAGCCCCAGAAGTGCTTCGAAGATCGGAAAAAGCACTGGTATTTTATCTAATGAGCAATACTACTTCAAAACTTAGAAAAATTAAAATGCCGTATGATATAAATAATATTATTAATAAATTAATATATATAATTCTTTGAAGACATTGCGATCATAAGACACTGTCAACATTCCCAATTGATTTTTTTACGAGCCGTATTTAGCTACACAGCTTGATGATACCGAGGCGGCTTAAGCAGCCGCGGACACACGGCCCGATTGATAAAAGCTCACATCAAAGCTCTCGGCTTTCAAGTCGAACGCAACTCCTCAAAGCGCCGAACGTTTCGACGGTCATGATTGCGCTCACGCACGCACAGACACACGGACAGCTAGAACAAACAATGAGCCTATTATTTGGATACACCGTTTCGATAATTATGAGTAATGATGAAGCTTTTTGGACGCTTCAAAGGGGGGATACAATACCCGAGGTGATTAGTATTAAGTGTCTATTGTTCCTTGCCGAGGACACATGACGGACCCCCGCACAAAAGAGATAGACGAAGAAAAAAAAAGCGTATTTATATAGCCGCCGTTCCTCCCCCACGTTTCAACTTTGACACCGAATTTTAATTATGAAGACATATTAAATTATCTAAATATACAAGGCGACGCGTGACGTAGAACAAATCTTATTTGCCCATTGTTAACGCTTCGCCCCCAGAAAGGAAAAATTTGTAAGCGCTAATTATCGTGTCAAATATTAGATAAATTAATGGCTTCTAATAAATAAGATATAAAATGAAGAAAAAAAAGCTCATATTATACGACTTCCTTTAAATATCAATTTGTATTTTACGATAATAGGATGTTATAAACCTATTTATGATATATTTTATATAATGTTATAATTCGTTTTTTATTAATAATGATTTCAGAATCTGCCGTTGATTCTATAATATTTTACGGAATAGAAAATTACAACGTTGCATATACAAAATAGTCTGGCGTTGTGTGCCTATGCCGAAATGTAACAACGCTTCATTCATGACAACTATCAATTAAAGTATTTTGATAGAATGCCTCAGAGCCAGCATGGATCTGATCGCGATGGGATCCTCGGGAGTAACGGACAGTCCGTAGCTAGCCGCGGGCTAGCAGTGGTCTCGGACACGAATCAAAACTCGCAGCATTATCATTAGCCCGGGCTAGAGAGATCTCCCGAGATGTTCAGATAGTCGGAAGCTAATCGTTCTAGACTCCTCCGATACATATATTTAAGAGTATCATAATCGCCGCAAAAACAAAAGATTTACCGGCCGTGGAATTAAAAACGGCCACACATGTCATTATCGCCCTGACGATTAATCATAGAAATTGGAAAACGCTAAGGGATTCTGGGGGTGAAGATGCGTTTTTTTCCTATCGCAATATAATAAATCTCGATTAATACAATAGTACAGAATTTCTGCTCTATAATTAACGTGGTCACGATGAATTCAAAATGTATTAACTGGGCTATAAATGCAAAAGGTTATAATTATGTTGAGAATATTATTTATTATAGCACTACCAAATAATTTTGATCATCTTCATTCTAGACTCTCTACATTCTAAATTTAGATTCGATTCCAAAGCTTTATTATAAGGAAAACTGCTTTATAGCGCTAATAAAATTATTATATGCACATAAATGATAATCGCATAAAAATCATAATTTTATGTACAGATCAGCTAACATCGCTCTAAGACTTGAGCTTAATTACAAAAGCTCTTATGTAATCAAGCAAGTTTAAGACTTGGAATTTTGCACTATACTGTACAGAGCCTTCATAATCTGCGATAATAATAGTTATATAGGCTCATTAAAATTGAGACAGATTTATTTTCAAGTAGAGCTCGTAAAATAAATATTATATATAACCCTATTGCCTTTATACAGACTCATAGATTTTTATACGAATGCTGGATTTTCAGCTGCATTAATAGCATGCACTATTAATGCACGTTGCTAGAGTGGTCGAGGCCCACTGACGCAGAGATTTCAATCGGACTGGCACCATTCATCTTTTAATCTGACAAGTTGTTTTGGCTGCGTTATCTGCGAGTGGATCCCGCGGAACCGAGCATTGTGACTTTAATGATAAGCCCTTATCCTGTGGAGCAGGGCCCCAACCCCGCTAACGAACCGAGAATGCGCCGAGATGCATTTATTAAAAGCTTTCGCGCCGTGAATTAAGATCGCCGAGAGCGATACCGGCCAGGTATACCGGCCTACATACGTGTGCGCCTGCGCACTATCTCAGGCAACCGGCCCCCACTGACACTGACACTCGCCAGCCGCTGACACTGACGCCGGTCGTCGATCAAAACGCGTGCGGATTCACTTTTTTGCAACGATAAAACGTGTAAGTAGTCTAAATCGAATGCAATTCCAGTCAACAATGCTAAAAGAGACGAGTGGCATGGATATCG
>JAGXCT010036128.1:61865-98588 GCA_022495035.1 Philopotamus ludificatus | reverse complement strand
TAAAAATATTAATAATCCGTTTTAAATATTACAGACTATCGAGATCCTGAAAATCTGTAAATAACAATTCACAGGTATCTTCAGCAGGTTATTGTCGAATTTAGACGATCATCCCGATTAATGGATGTATATTAAATATCATCCGATTAATACTGCCAAAACTGAACAGAATATATTAGATTATTAAACTTTAATAGATGATTAATTATTATTTAGGCAATGCTTGCGAAAGTAAGTTTCTCTAGTACGAGTGAAGAACACGACGAACGGTACTTCCTACTAGACCTAATCTTTACTCGATGACGAAGCCGACGATATTGATTATAATATAGTTTGCGATGCATGTTTAAAACAATGTTAATGGAAAGTAAAAGTATATATTGTTTTTATTAAAGCTAATCTCGAACACAGTAAACAGTTTATGTTGGACTAAACACAGCCAGCTCATAATCGCAATGATATAATGGCAGAGTAAAATAACAATAGGTTTATCCGTGTGCAATATCGTAACGACGCCGTGTTCGGTCGTTGTACAATCAAGGATTAAAACAATGTGCAGCATTAGGGGCCATTGTCTGCCAGGAATGCAATGTTCAGCTCGGATTACTTTCTAATCACTCACGTTCGGTTCAGCCCATATTTGCGGAGTTATTTATTGCTTCGTCTGCCCACAGTAACCCCATTCTGTCATTTCATTTTCAATGGCTGTAAATAGCTGTGAGCCAAAGTGCGCAACGCGACTGACATAACTTGGCGAAATTCGAGAGCGAGAGGGCATTGTCTATGGCCGCCGACAAAAAAGGGGTATGCCCCGTGCGTACGCCGACATCTTGAACATCTTTTTAATTATCACCGCGATACCGACAATAAACATATCGACGAGTTATCGACGAGTTATTGCCGTTGTGCAATTTGAGCCATTTCGGCCGTCGGCTTGCAACATTTGATGATTAATATTCGAATCATTAAAATCTATTCATATTAAATGTCATAAATTTAAGTACAATGTAAAATTATCGCACATATTCACATCATCAAATCTAGCCACATAAAATGAAACATCAACCATAAATCTTACAATATAATATTATTTATATAGTATTCATGTATAAATTGCAATAGCTTTCTATGATACTTTATACGAATAGTTGCAGTCGAATATTCAACAGACATATCTGAGAATCGTAAAATAAGTTAATCAAAAGGAATTCCGATTTATCGGATATCTGTTTTTTTTAAATATTGAACATCAATTTAAAATTTTCACGATCAATTAATAATTATTTATAGATGAATCTATCATAGAGGATAGTACAGCACCTGCCAATAAATTAGAAATACCAAAATATTACATGCATTATGCAATTCATTGCATAATATATATATATGAAATGAAACAATGTAAGGATAGAATTTTCTTTAACTTCTACAATGCGATACTGTATAAAGAAGTATAAGATATTATTATCAATTTGGCTAAATTTAGCTTTTATCTATTTTTTGTAGACCCTAAAAAAATAATCTGAAGTATTCTAATCCCAGTTTTTAGATTTTAATGAGTGACGGAAAAGAAATCGAATCGATGATGACAAAAACGTGATGTAGAGAAATTTTTATAAAAAATAAATGGAATTATATATTTTCTCATTGGAAAATTTTTTTTACGAAAAGAAAATTATAATCAATATGAAATATATTTAAAATAATTTGACAATATTATGACAGATAACTGCAAAAGCTTGTTAGGTAGTAATTTTTAACTCCTTAAAAAAAAGAACAATCATTACAATAATTACAATTTAAGGAATGATTTGTTTTAGAAAATTTAGGATTAAAGATTTTTTAACGGTATTTGAAAGAAGATCTTCTATACCCCAATATTCTTTATGAACAGTAAAAAGAAGTCCATAAGCAATGAATTATACAACATGGTTTGCTTAAAATAAAATATTTGCGTTAATAATAGAAGAGAGTTTTCCAATCTATCGCATTTTTTATCCCACGATCGACCTTCGCCATCATCGATTCTCGTCGAAAACGATAGCTGACACTGATATTCTTGGCTCTCATTCCGGGACCGGGGCCGACATGTATAAATCAAGCCTGCTTACGAAATTTTAATTGCCCATTTAACACAAATTTATTATTTTTATTTGAATTATCCATTAGCGGGACAGGAAACTTTTTACAACGGCCCGGCTTGTAACGAGCTCAGCACTGTGCACAATAAATTAACAAAAATGAAACTTTACGACTGTGTGAACAAACATAGTGTTATATATATATATATTTTTTACTTATTTTTTTATTGAAACGTTTGATTTCACTGGAAATTTGGAGGCGTCGAGCGCGTCGTATGAATGGGGACCGCGGTGAAATTCGACGTTAGCATTTTATGGCGCCAATAAAAGACGCCGATAACCACGGGGTAAATTGATACAACACAATAAAAACCACTTTCATTGTTCATCGCTGTTTGCATAGGTCAGAAATTATACAAATATATTCTAAATAAAATTTAAAATAAAGCCACATTACATATTTCATTTCGGGACATCAACACTTGCATAATTTATTTACGGTGCGCCGGATAGATTTTCGTGTTTTACACGAGTTTTACGCATATTTAATCGAGCGCGCAGAAGAAGATATAGGCGATGATTTATGTTTGGTCGTTGCTATTTTTTTTCATTCGCCAAGTTACATACAAAACATTCCGGTTAACATCGCCGCTGGATCGTTTACCGGTACCCAGTCCGCCGTATTTGCGCCGGCGATAAGTAGTTAATTAATTAAGAAATTATAATTGCGACCTGTGTCCGCAGATGGAAGGTGGAATGAGGCTGGAAGGATTAAGAATTCAAACTAGGTAGAAGCTCGGCGCACACGATAGGCGTCCAAGTACATGACAGCATCGAGTGTTGCCGCAACCACTTTTGTAACAAATGTAGCGCATGGTATCGTACATTTATGATGATGGCAATGCGTACCAACATCGAACCATACATCAAAAAATACAGCAATGAAATATTTTTAAACAAAAATGTATTAATATTTATTTATGCAGAATGTAGACACCAAATTTTACTGTAAAATCACAATTTTATTTGAGATAAGTCTCGCTACACTTGTCCCTGACGTGTTTCAATATTGGATCGAAAAAGTTCTGGTATGCTCAATATTTTTATACTTAGCCAAGCCGAATCGATAGTGTATATTTGGGACCCCCAATTTTTTTATCTCGAATAACTTTTTAATATAAATCCTACATATCACATTTTTTTGTATTTATCTAAAAAAGTCTAGAGAATAAATATTATAAATAATCATTTTTGAGCGATGTTTTTTTACGCTCGCATCCTTTACAATGTGCCGAGTGTGAGCGAAACATACGATTGACAAGTGCGGCCAGATCTCAGTCTGCGACGAGAAATCGCTGAGAGCGTTGTCATTTATGCGTCATATTAATTAGTTAAAAAATCTAAAATATCGATCAACTTTTGAGGCTTATCATGAAAATTTTAAACAAATCTTATTATTCATAGAAATGAGATTGTAATTATTAATATTCTATATAAAAATCTAGATTAATTACTCAGTTTCGCTCATGAAACTTTCTAACTCATTCTGCATTCATGATAATAATGTCGAAAAAATAACAAATACCATGATTGGAATCTGGTATGATGTGCAAAGTGCGAGTGAGACGTATACTAGGGACACGTGCAGCGAGAATTTAGTGGTTGGTCTGCGGCGGGACATCGCTGAGTGTGCGTGTCATTTACTCGTTCTATTGATTAGTAGAAAAACCCTTATCAATATCTTAACTTTTTAAAAAAAAAGTCAAGATATTGATGAGGATTTGAAATGCTTGGGGTCTATCTTTAAGATCGATTAATTGTGGAAGCAATTATTCGATTATATCTCAGTAACAATATTCGTCGGATATGCAACTGCATCCTATTTTCGAAGATGAAAAAATCAAGAAATGACGACATTTGGCCAGTATTCGGGAGACAAAAAAAGGGTGGAAGCTAAGGATCAATAAACGATCAGATAGGGATCACTTTGCAGGAAATAAAATAAAAATTGATGAAGATTCTGCGATTTCAAAGCTATACATAATAACAGATAAGTAGATATCTCATATTAAAATATGCAATACGCAATTCCGTTCAGGATGAATGGTTGAAATTAAGATTATCCAATCGGGATGATAGATTTAACAATTATTTTCGCATCCAGCATCCTATTTAATTAATCGAATCGACCAAGATACACCGTCCACGACGAGAGTTAATAAAGTCATTATCTGCACACGTCCACGTTGAGATAACACCATGTCCGCTCTAGTTTACGACCAATACTCGATTTATCGCGAGACTTTGCAGCACGGCATATATAGACTATCAATATAAATGAGCGATAGCAGCGTTTAAATCAAGGCTAAGAAGCCGAGCTGGCTCACCTAATTCCATTATACAAATATGAAGATGTACAAAAACGATCCAGCCGGTAATCTCGCAGCGCCCCGGCCAGTTGACGCCTACTTCCTAAGGTCATAATTGCTATAATTTATATGCGTTTAACACTTTTGTTTAATTGAATATTCGAATCAATCTCTGGCCCGCTTTACGCCGCGAGACCCTCAGTTTAACCATTGACAAATTACCAGTTTTTGATTGGAGAGAGTCAGAGGTGGCATTGGGGACGCCTCGTCCGCAATAACAATAAACGATGATTGGGGAGATAATATTCATTATATTAATTTCCGCGCAAAGCGTTATAAAACAAAATGCCTGTAATTTCACATCATTCGATGATCGATGTTTGTCCATAATTACAATCAAAATAATCTGGGATATATATTTTTAAAGCACCAATTATTGACACCAACGCCTGCGTTATAATCGTCTTCTCTCGTGATTACCGTAATAAATTTGTGCTCGAATTTTTGGGATTGTTTTCATAAAACAGGGACTTGAAAACTGGATTCGGATGAAAATCAGTTCAATTACAATTGCATGTCGCAACGCATTCGGGTCGTCCGTGTTTTCTTCGATATGATAGATGACGATTAAACCGGCCTCATCTCGGTAAAGGTTAAACGGTCCGCGATTGACGTTTGATTATCCCTGATGAATGGGACCGACCGGCGCAGATTCGTGTACCAAAAGTGGACCATTGGATTCGAAAAACAAACATTATTAATGCCGAAGCGGATACAAACATGGCCGTGTCGATTTATCATTGACACTGGACCCTGTTTCAATTTCACTGTTTGATGATTGACTAATTGATTGGTCGGACGTATAATTTCGGAGCGCTGGAACAAGATCGCATGCTGGAGACCGTCCATTAGCCACTCTTGTTGATTGTGGTATTGCCGGAGAGAATCGCAATTGAAGTTACACATTTTTTTCCTTCTAATTCGCATTCGGGTCGAATAGAAAGTTCCCCAGATGAGAAGAATGGGGTGATTCGTGCAAGTGCATCATTAAAAAGAGGCGTGAACACACTTGAAAGTCATCTTTCAAATGATCTAAAGCCATCGCGTCAGTGACCAATGTTCGTATCCGCAAGACGAGAAGTGGCAACTGCATGTGCATGCGTATTAATACTATCACTTCGATCAGCAGTATCGCGCGCGAGGACTCACGCATCTCTCAGTACCCCTCTCGAGATAGAGGATAGGTGTTTGCGTATATTGCGTACCGTGTCCTCTATATAATAAATAGAGGATCGCGCTCCGTTACTAAACCCGAGATATGTTAAACAGAATAATGCCAAGAATTTTCATGACACCTGCATGAAGATAGTCAGATTTATATATTGCGATGTGACCTTTAGATTCCGATGGCCGCTCGTAATCGTTTATCACGGCACTATTTATCATGGCACTATCACATCTTTCATCGCTCATAAACATGTTGCTTTTGTACACAAAAGCGACCACTTGTTCATACTTTCTCCGGGAAATCAGAACCGCGTATAAATTTCGATGTTGCAGGTTCGGTTTGTACTACGCTTTTGATTTCATCACGCGTTTCATAACAATGTAACTTGAGAAAATATTGACCGATTTTACAGACATCCATCATCGAAGCCGTTGCTACAGAATACATAAAGAAAATAAGTCATTATAAAATTCAGATACGGATCAAAAGCATTATTATTTACGTAAAATTTACAGAAGATCGATCATTCTATGAATTCGAGGGGTATTTTTTTTACGTTCGGGTCAGACAGGTGTATTCATTGTTAAATAGAATTACATTCCCTATATCTATCTCGATATAATAGCAATGTCAAATTTCGTATATTATTAAAATCTAACAAAACATTGAATTAAAAAAAGTAAATTGAGCTCTCAAATGCCACAAATTTCGATGCAATTACAACGTGTTAGGTGACAGATGAACAAAAAGCTCAAAGCTCTATTTGTGTCTAATAATAACATCAAAATTATGATTAAGTATACGAGGTCAATATCACAAAATGGTATAACAATATCACTTGACGATGCTTTTTATGTGGAGGTTGAAAGAACTTTTTCTGCACAATTCCTAAAAAAATTATATTAAAAAACACTAATTAGTTTCAAAATCTAAAATTCGATTTTTAAATTGTTTACCATCCTACTATTTAAACCAATTTTATACTATTTTGTTAATAGTTTAGTTTTGAGTAGAAGCATCTTCTTACTCAAAGCAGCAATATAGAGAATAATGAAAGCCAACATGATCGCCAACAATTTAATTGTTAGTGAACAAGGTACAGAAAAGACAAGGATTATTTCCTTTTAAATCTAGTATACATTAATCAAAATCAGAGTTGACTATGTTCCGATTAAAAATAACCAAAAAAAAAAAATACCCTCTTGGCGCTATACTCCGATGACACTGACCAACCTCATATATTAAAGATTTAAATCAATACCTCCAAGTCACAAAAATCAAATCCATAAAAAAATAAGATTAAAAGAAATGTACCTCTGGGTCACTTTTGATTAATAAAAACTCTCCCTGAGACCTTACGTAGATTATATTATTAAAAAAAACAATATTAGTAACGCGCTCCTTCGTCCTCTTATACGTAAAAATAGTGTCCTTTCGCTAATATTAAAAAAATCTCATTTATATTGCTATCATCCGTCCTCAAATTCTATACGCTTCTCAGATTTGGGACACGACGCATCCTACTCATATAAATAAAATTCAAAATTTAATACTACAAACAATCACAAATGCACCTTGGTTTATTCGCAGCACAGGCTTCCACAAAGACCTGAAAATCCTTTATAAAATCATGAATATAAACCCATCTAATTCCTCCCTCTACAACCATGCCCCCATATACGCCCAATCTTTTCATAGAATTTGTCTACCCAAAACTGTTCTACTTCATACAAAAAAAAGAAAAAAGATAACACAAACAACAACTCTGACCCCATTTTCTCAATTTAGTTAAAAAACTTAAATTTCTCAACAACCTTTATGATTGCTTCTCATTTTATTTCTTGTTTTCTCCTTTAATTTTTATATATAAAACCTAATAACGACTTATTCGCTTCCGTGGCTGGTTCACTAGTCTTCATTTATTTATTTTTTATATAATATTATATGTTTTTTCCTATTATTTCATTATTGCTTTCAAAAACTGACAACCACTCGAGCGCCGGCAAAATCTCTAATGAATTACAATGCGACCGAGCATCGTCTGTGACTGTGCCGAGGATGACAGTGAAAAATTACAATTTAATTAAATATGAACAATTTCTCAATATGTATAAATTATGTGAAACTCGGACGAAATTGCTTCGAAATTATTTTAAAATTTCTTAAAATCAGTCGACGGGATAGTTAGCGCATCGGATCTGCATGGCAAAGACAATGGTATTTCACATACCAAATTAGCGCCAATTACATGCTCATTATGTGTAGATCTTTCAAGGATAGTGCGCAGTGATTAATCTCTACGAAGACATTGAAACAATAAAAATCAAAAGCTCACATTGTCATTTGAAAGCTCATCGGGTTTCTTATCAATAACAATTTTTAGATGCGGATATTTTTTCTTAAAAACTCTAGCTACTCTGGATAACAAAAAAATACGAATTTATAAAAAATATAAGTATATTTCGGAGAAATTTCAAACTATTGTAAATAATATAAAAACTCTGGTCAAATTTCTGATTCGAAATACATATAGGTAGCTAGTTCAAAAATAAAGCCATAATAAATTAGACGCCTTTGCATTATACACAAATTGTAAAAAAAAAATGCTCCCGAGTTCGGGAACCCTATTATCAATCTGCATCCAGTGTATTCAAGCATCAGCCAAATTTATGACCACACGAACCCCTACATATTCTTTAATCCAGTGACCATGAATTAAAATGACAACACGTGTTTTTAATAAATTCTTATTTTTGATGTGTGCAATATTATCGTGTATAGTGAATATTAAAAACCTAAAATAATTTTATAAATGATACGTAATTGATTTGTTTCATGCCGTCATAGAGGCGCCATTCGAGTGATACTAAAAACTTCGATGCCGCTTCTATGGCGGCATTCGAGTACAAAGGGTTAATTACGCCTAACTATAAATTTAAATAAAGACATGGTGGATTACTCCACATTTTGCAACCCTTCTCGTATAAACTTATTCCATCTTTGGGCCATAACTGCTGGCCTTCAGAGTGGAAAGGGCTAAAGTAGTAAGTTTTAATTTTTAATAATGCGATGAGTTTCACAAATAAAGATTTGAACAGCGAGCTACAACGACGCGTTCTGGGACCAAGGTGGACAAACATGCGCACGCGCCGATAATTGTACGATGAGTAATAGGGAATGGCGCAACTATCGGCCGTTGATAAGAGAGTGCGCACGCGCACGATAGCGAATGTAGGTGAGACGGCGCGGGGCGTGATGATGATGCATGCGTTAACGTTAATGGCGCGTTTTTTTCTCGTTGCCCGGTAGGCCCCGGTCGCGCTCATATTAATCAAACACGTGTATCTGGCGCACCCGTCCCGCGCATGCGCCGTCGCACTTGCGCAGGCTACCGGACGGAACGCCCCTTATTAAGCTCGCCGCTCGCTTTAATAAGCTTTAAACAATTATTGCTTTTCCAATCACGGATTTATGGCCAATTGGCACACGTGTCACAGCAAACCAACGGGCAATTCTTCGGCAAATTGATGACGCGCGCGATGCAACTTTTAATGTCGCACTGAAACGACATGAAAGCTCGCGCGACAAATTATCCGAATCGGCGAGGAGGAGAGAGGCGGCTGGGTTTTTCTTGCGCAACCATTGATTTTTGACAAATGAGCATTGACCACCGCTCGTGTTGGCGCTAATAAGCAATGCGTTAATTGCCCGCTCGGGGCTCGTCAAAGCAAACGCAGATTGGATAATTATATGAATTAATTATACGACTGTGGCGCAGTGGCCCAGTTTGAGTTGCGCTCGGCCGATATCGGAAAACGCGATCGCCATTCCGGATGCCGCTGAGACCTCTTCGGATCCCGTTGGCCAGCCGGCCGGCAGTTGTCGCCGATCTAAAACAAGCTGACGCTATTGAGAAGCAACCACCGGGGCTACAAATTGCAGCCTTATACAGATAATTACCTCGGACGTACTTACCCGCCTGACACGTTTCTATAACACGTGTGATCAAATACAAACAAAAATAAAAATCAATACGCTGAAATAAACATTAGCGATGTATCTCGATTCATAGATCAACGTTTCGATCGATCAGACTGCAAAAGCGACGGGTCAGGTTTCTCGGAAACGTAACAAACGGCAGAGGAGGATATGCGGAGATTGCCGACTTACCGACGGATAATTGAATGGCCGCGTGTCATTGTTAACGGAATTGCGAGCCGTATACAAATTAAACTATTGAATCGAATACGGGGAATGGATCGGTTGTTTTGAATTCCCGCCGAAATGTCGCTGGGAAGAGCAGGACCGCGCCGTGTGACAGGTTAAACAGACCGAGTAACTGTTGTGCCAGCCTGTCGATCGTACTCTGACGAGATGATTGGGTGACCTCTGGCTTGTTTGTTTGTTGTTGGGCCCGTGTCTTATTTTCAATTATCATCGGATCGAAATGCGCCGTGTCATAACAGGGACCGGAGAGCGCCGGGCACCGGAGAGCGCTCGGCTCGCTCCGGGTTATGGCATTGTGGTGCTCCAAGTACGTAACGGTAACTTCAATGGACGACCGCAACACTAGTTGTCATAGTGAGATGTCTGCACGACCGGCGAGCACTGCTCTAGCTATAATACCACCAAACGGAACCCATCACTGGACAATGCACGCTGCAAACTGAGGTCATGACCCATCTCGCATGCGGGTATTGCACGTACATATGCCGGAATGCAATAATATTTAACACATGTTATTCATACATCTCAAAATGTTTACATACGGCATACCGCATAACCGTGCGGTGAGCCGCCACAGTGGCCTGTCGGAATTCATAACAATTACCGGGCGGCGTGCAGATTCTGCACACTGTGCAAATGAAATTGTTTTCCGTACGCGACGGCGTCCTGGGAGGCTGTGGGGGGCGAACGGAAGTCGCTTTTAACGAATCGAAACTAGACCCGGTTAGTCAAACATCATTATCGCCCGTTGCAGCTTAACTAACAAACGGTTTGATTTATAGACTGAGAGCATACTCGTTTTAATGTGATCAGTGCGACTGAAAGTGGGTCATTGGGCCAAAAGAAATGCTGCAACCACGTTTTAGTTAGACGGTGGTACGTCCATCGCTAACGAACCGCTCGGGATGAATCGCGTCCGCAACAAAACGCTATTTAATTAACGTCGTGATCGGTCCTTGCGTTCGTTTAAACAAATGAGCATTGCAGAGACAACCGGCCATTGATTGGTATTAACATTTGCGTTTGGAAAGCACCGGCGTCACAGAAACGATCGCCGACGTACATAATTCAGCAATTTGCAATTTTCCATCATTACGATCGCATCTAAATTGTGAGTCTGCACTTGCGCCCAGATCGGACGATATGACAGAAATATGTTTAAAGATGTTGTGACTCGTTGGTCAGAATATAACTGTGGTCTGGGATCGTAATGCGGTTATAATAAATCGTCTGTCGTCGATAAATCAAATGAGAGAATTTTTCTTTAAAGTAACCTGAATAACAAATTACGGTGTTGGGTAATCAGGCGAGCTTTGTGTGAAACAGTGCGCGTTTCCTTTCGTATGCCGTCGAGGAATATCATTGTAATTAGATACGTGTCGAGAAAACGTAATTCAATTTACGTTCATGACGCTCTAATGTCACAAAAAGAACAAAAACACCAAAAATGGATAATATATTAAATTGTTAACCGCATAGAGGGACAATAAATTTCTGCATAACACGATATTCCACCGTGAGACCCCACACATGGTCGCATAGAAAGCTAACAATCGATACAGGATACAGAAATTAAACAATTGTGCATTCAGATTATTTACTCGGCAATTATATAGAAAGAGAAATTGACCGGCGAAGAAAATCATTAATCGACTACCGGAGACTTTGTATGCTGAGTACATCCGAATTCAATCCCACAAAATGTTGAAACAGGAAAAACCAGATCCGATTAATTAACCCCAAATGATCCGAGCAAAACTTTGACTTCTACACGATCGCAAATCTAGAAATCTAATTTCAATTACCGAAACTCGGATGAAATATTCATATTCATGGTTTATTTATTGGTATTAAAACGCACACATACATGAGATACCGCCCCTAACGCCGATCCAACATGATATTAATGAGCTTGTTGAGTTTTCTTAATTAATTTCCATATTTGCCTCCGACTTTTCATTAATTGCTTCATGCTAAAGTGAACAGCTGCAGTTGAGTCTTACGATTCAATCTCGAACGTGTTAAATGCAGAACGTTACCAAACAAAACAAGCAATAAATATTATTAATATGGAGCACTGAATTATGGAAAATATTTATGATTCTTAAGGATTAAAATCATATTAAGTCATACAGAAAATAATGCGTTTAATAAAATCTTCATTTACCTAAAAATTGAGATTTAATCTGATTTAAATTATGTTTTTATTAATTTTACAGATCCGATTAAGATAATACTGAGGAAAATTGACTATAGATATTATGATTAGACATAATATACTACACGGAATGATCAAAAGAATGTATGACTAACTATTGAAGTAAAATGATTGCAAAAATGTATTTGAATCACAGAGATAAGTGCATTTAATGCATTTATAACTGTCGCCTGCCATTAACATAGATACTTTATAGATTATATACATACAACCAGTATTGCACTATTAATTTTGCAATTTAAATGCGACAAGTGACAAAATAATTATAACATTCTGCAGAGATATACGCGGGCATTACCCTATTAAAGTATTAAATAATATTAAGGAAAAGGTTGAAAAAAAATAAGCAATATCTTAAGTTCGTATAGATCGGAGTGTTATCATATTATTGTGGAATTACGATATAAGATAAACGGGGAAAAAATACCGAGGCAATGTATTTGAATGGTTTAATAGAGCCCCGTTGGGCTTATCAAAAAACGCACTCACCCAGCCCAAAGACTTTTACGATCCTGGACGAAACGAGCGTCTCCAGACTTGCCGGTCAGCAGCCGCCGAGGCCGTGGACACTTGATTCATTACCCCGATAACGACGCTCCTCGACTCTTGCAGATAACCGCACCGTGAAATCCGAAAACGTCGTCATTACACACGAACGCGCTCCGGCTTTGTGGTATTGTAACTAAACGGTTCTCGAATTAGATTGCTTGCAATTACTATTATTATTGCCACCTCTCTGTAAGTGCGGTACGGTGCTCTTTTGAGACAAAAAAAATGACGAAGACATGGATGTAATCTAAAAATATATATAAAAAGCCACCGTCCTCATCATACAACGAGATGAGAATATCAATAAATCATCTGCAGCGCGAGTCTCTCGAAAAACACGCCACATTACAGGACTTATTATAATAATTTAGATTGCTAACGAATAATAATCATTTTGTAATGATTTTCTATGCAGTAATCGCCGTTCGAGACGATAATACGCTTAATTTTTAAATAAACAATTACATTATATTGTTTACGACAAATGCTCCATAATTAACCATAATCAATAAAAAAGTAATATATACTGAAAGTTGCTTTAAATATATAAATTAATATAGAATAACTGATCATCAAGTATCGCGTTGTAAACAAATCTAGGTTTTAAGTGAGATGTAACATTTTTGTATGCAGCGATTTCAACGCGCGATATGAGCGAAACCTTGCAAATGACTTTTTACAGTTTAGCTGATCTGTCACGGCGGCTTAAACCGACGGAGTCACCCGAATGGGGTCTATTTATAATGGAAAATAAGCCCCAAGTATTTTTATTCAAGATATTGATGAATTCTTTATCAATATCTTGACGTAAAATGCTAAAAAATGGATTTTTCTATGAATAAAAATAATCATTCATGACATACTGGATTTTTCTAACAAACTTAGAACACGTCTGAGAGTTCTCGCCGCACGTGTCACTAGTACGGATTCTCTCGCACTTGCAGATCGTACCGGATGCGAGCGAGACAAAACATCCGTGCCGAAATAGAAGCTAATATTATTTTTTTCGCAATTTCGGACAATAATGTTTAATGATTATTTATATATAAAAAAAATGTTGGGGTCCCAAATAGGCTAGATTAGAATTGAAGAAACAGTTTATGTTTTAATTATCCAAAATATTGCTATTTATAATAATTTTTCGACGTTGGTTTCGTCTGATTATAAAAATTGCAGACGGACTGCATTTTGTTTTTAATTTGCCCGCCTCAGTTTTGCGGAAATGTAACAAAATACTGTCAGATTTGTAATGATTTAAGCCACCGCGATACTTTTAATGAGCGCCATAACTCACTTCTTTCATGGCTGATGGCACAAATGAAAAATAAATGCAATTTAAAGCCTATGCCAAACCCATTACTTTTTGGGAAGAATGGCCCCGGTAGGTGGAGGAGGGCCACTCTGCTCACCTCGACGATGTATGGGCCCCGTTCCTTTACAATCTGGAAGACAAATGCTCATAACTTCTGCACACCGCCGCGTACTCATCCGTTACCCCCGGTGGCGGGACGTGGGTTCAAATCCCCGAGATAAGGTTCAAGTCCGAGGGACCCGAACAAAGACCCCCGGTAAAGCGGCGCGCTCATTAAATATAATGAAAACGTATGCAAATTTGAATGTTTTTTATTATTATTTCGCAAGCGAAATATCAATATTTTATGCGTTTCGAGAATTCGCGACGGGACACCGCTTTGTGATTTAATTTAAAGTCAATATTTAAATTCGCTTACCGGTAATGTGCGAAACATTAAATTCGGCTTACCTGCAATAAAAATAATGCATTATTAAAATCGTGTGATGAATCATAGTAATAACATAAATATTTTAATATCGAATTACATACGTCCATAGGCGTACATATGTTTTACGAGTGTATAATACTATCGAGAAACGGAATGCAGCTGAGAGGTTATGTTTGATATAAGCTCGCGTATGTAGATGGAGAATTAAAAGCGTGGATGAACAGAGGTAGATAAATAAAAGATGTCCGTTATTAATCGTTTCTCATAAAAGAAACATTAATTTTTATTTAAATGATACATCAAGAGCGTGCAGGGGATCAACTCGAAAGCACATCGTTTACCAATAGAAGTGCCTAGGCAAATAACAAAAAGAAATAATAATAACAACAACAACAAAAAAGCACTCGTGTGTTATTGGAGTGCTACGCGTGTGGGATGCCACCAATAACATTTCTGATACATTCGGAGTTCTCTGGGAGGAGTTGCTGCTCTTATCTCTTGTTCTTCTCGGGCAACATTGGAGACCAGCCTGGCACACCCAACGCAGACGACGTCAATAGATTCATTTGATGATGATGATGATTTATACCCTTTTATTACCAATATGTATATCAAATATTTCCATTACTATTATGTATCCTAACAATGGCTACATTGTTGCTAAATAGCGACTGAAGAATTATGCGTTCGTGAACTAGTGGCACTACTAAACCCCGCTAATAACACAAATACCATTTTATTGTTATATAATGAGACAGTAAGCAGTTAATTTAATATGAACGCAGCAACAAATGTATTAATTCCTTATATCCTTAGCCAGAATAATCTGATCAACCGAGTTCAACAAACGGTTAATTTACTATGCGCTCTAGAGTATACGGAGTAGAGCTGGGGTCCGGACCTTATAACTTTAATGTTATTTGTTCGCCAGCATTCACAAATGTATTACGTGGTTTTTTTTTTATTACAAGTACCGTGTCGGTTCAGTATTAATTCAGCCTTGTCACAATCTTATCAAAAATGATGTAGTCAAGAAGTGTAAGATTGATGTGGCCTGATAGCATGGGAGGTCATAAAATGAGAGGAAAATGGCAAATGTGTTGTTGATGCTTATTTGTTTTACATCAAATGATTACAAAGTAAAAAGAGATACATAGAACATATATAAAATTAATATCGCAGTTTGTTTTACAAAAACAGTGGAAAATAATGGACAATACATTTGTTGATTAAATTTTAAAGCAGACAATACAAAGTTTGATAAGAAAATATGAGAAATTTCGTGGTTTATAAAACCCCAATTGTCACATTGATATGTTGTGCTAAACTCGCCTCTGCCATTTTTTGGCATTGGTAGTTTGACGTTCAAATGATTTTACTTGTTTTAACCGACCCGTTACAGTGGCTGGAAAACAACTCCTCCCAAGGGGGTCTATCAGAGACCCCAAGCATTTCAAATCGATGAATACTCTCCTTCAACGCCAATCTTCTCTTATATTTTGCTATTCTAAATCAGTGCTTCCCATTTCGTAGGCTGCGGCCCCCTGGGGGGCCGCAGGATTTCTCGCGAGGGCCGCGAAAATATTCCAGTACAAAGTAAAAATATTCATTTTTAAATATTTTTCCACATCGAATATTTAAGTCTGTTAAATAATAATACATATGAAAACATATTTATATATACCGAGAAGATAATGTAAGCGCATGCGCTTTTCTGTCGAGACTTTCAACAACAACAAAGGAATAGATTAATCATTTAAAAAATGTTAAGATATTATTAATAAAGGAATTCATCAATATCTCGACTTGAAATGGTTTGGAATAGAGAAAAGAAAAAAATAAGAATAAATAATAATAAAATAAGAACAAAAAAGAAAATAAGAATAAATAATAATAAAATCAGAATAAATAATAATAAAATGAGAATAAATAAGAAAAAAATGAGAATAAATAAGAAAAAAAATAAGAATATAAAAGAAAAAAATAATGACAAATAAGAATAAATTAGAAACAAGATTATTTAGTATTTTGTGCACAGAAATGTATTCAGTGCACGGGTTTTCTAACCATCATGAAGGTGAGTACGATCGCTATCTCTTGAAGGTTTTAAAACGATTTTTGTGCTGAATATAAATATGTACACCTATCCCTCGCTTAACACGTTTTCGCTTTAACACGGTTTTAAAAAAAAAAGTTGAAAATAAATGTTGAAAATAATCAATAATAATAATTTTATTTGTTCGTGCGCCCACTGTAGGTATGCATTCCACTGTAGGTGTGCATTCCACTGTAGGTGTGCATTCCACTGTAGGTGTGCATTCAACTATAGGTGTGCATCCCACTGTAGGTATGCATCCCACTGTAGGTGTGCATTCAACTGTAGGTGTGCATTCCACTATAGGTGTGCATTCCACTGTATGTGTGCATTCCACTGTAGGTATGTCTCTTCTCGCCATTCGGCGTTCATCCTTGATTTGAAAATGGAGAAAGAGTAATGAATGTTGCTAGATTATATAGCATAAATGGAAGCTACAATAGAACCATTAAATATTACGCTCAATTAGAAAGAGTGTAGCGGCTAACACTACGAATACGAGAGCACAACTTCATACATCAGAATGTTGCAATGGAAAACTTGGAGAAGGCCTTAATGATTTGGATGGGGACCAAACACAAAAACGGATGCCAATTGTTACCAACGTTATTACAAATAAAGCATTGCGGATTTACGAAAAATTAAAGAGAAGTTACCATCCTCTTCTTTATCTGAAAAAAAGCTTTCTCAAGACACTCTCTACATAGGTGAACTGGCATCTGGCGATATAGATGCAGCGCAAGAATATCCAACAAAATTTGCTAAAATTTTTGCCATCAATTCATATACTCCTAATCAGGTTTTCAATGCTGATGAGTAAGGGTTATTTTGGAAAAGGTTTAATTAATAAAAGAATATAATTTTATTTTAAAGAATAATTTTGTGTTATTTATGAATTTAAAAAAAACAATCAAATTATGCGTTTTTTGTGTACTTTTCGATTTACACGGTTTTACATTGAAAAATATACAATTTTGATTTACACGTTTGTCTCGGGAACCTATCTACTGTGTAAATCGAGGGATAGGTGTATTATAATTGTAATAATATTATTGGCAAATAATCTTAATAAAACTATAAAATATTTTTTTTTGGGCGGGGGGCGGGAATTAATCTTTCAGATTTAGGGGGCCGTGACATGAAAGTAATTGGGAAGCACTGTTTTAAATGATTAGATTTATATTTATTTCTATTATTTATCAATTTATGATGGAAGCAAGACCTCAAGCATTTCAAGTCAAGATGTTGACTTGAAAACTATGAGATCTTATCAATGCCTGGGTTACACATGTTGAGCCATTATTGAGTTATTTTCTAATACGTTTAAATTAATATTGTTTTTGAAGCAACAACGTTGTATTTATAACAACAAAAAAAGTATTTTGTAAAGGTTTTAAAGTGCAGAGGACGAAGGAATCGACTACGTAGACACGGGCGATAAGAGCGACATTCCTGTTAAGGACATTGCGGGCGGGCCAACGGGCTAATCCACGAAGATGACATGTCTTTCACATTAGCTACCGCCAATCGCAGATAACTATTGTTTAAAAATTAAATAAATTGCCATTGAACGCGATCGGCCGCGACGGACAATCAGTCACAATTCATCGACTCACGACAATTGTCAATTACCGAAATTTTCGAGTCTCATATCAGTCGTTTATTTACAAGCTCGCCGCAAGGGTGTCACATTCGAATGTATATTAAATGATTAATGGACGGTGTGTAGAATCGCCGAAGAGTTCAACAGGTTTTTCAAGAGACGCCGGCACCGACAATCGGATACGTATAGAGAAACACATGCAGCGCAGTTGCGTAAATTCTAAAAGAGGACGTGCGACAATCTACCAAATTTTATATCCCCGTTTTAAAGCCCCACTAATGTATGGTGATATATGTAGTCGTAATCGGATTCGGAGATTTTTGGTACATGCTCGCTAATAAAATCCAAGGGACACATTTTTACCATAAAAAAATCACAGGTTCCGAAATTTTACGATTAATAAAAAAAAAAACGTTAGAATTGCTTATACAATGTAACATATGTAGAAAGCATAAATTTAATTCATATTTTTTATGACTATAGGAATTAATTTCATAGAATTCTTCCATGTATATTTAATTAGGCACTATGACAGTCTATACTCTAAATATAGAGTGTCAATAAAATTAATGGACTTTATTTTATTATTTGTATAAATTATTTTTTTATGTCAAATGTCACATTCTTACCGTATTTTGGGCAAAGGTGAGCGCAAATAAAACATAAAGCATGAGAGTTCGGTTTTACGAGCGTTGACGAAAATTTTTAGTGGGAACCCAACCAATTTGAGGTTTAATCAAAATTTTTATTTTAACTCTATTGCATACAACTGTGTCGCATGGAACATCTCCATGCTAGCCGCGCAGATACATAAAATAGGATAATTAAATTTTTATTTGAAAAAAGATTAAGATATTCAATGGTCGGAATAGTTGAAATTTATTACCGTTTTTTGACATTTATATCAAAAATATATAAATTGTGTAATAAAGAAGGATTAGGCGCGACTGTGCCGTATGAAGTCTCGGAAATCCAAAATTTACGGCCTTACCTCTTGGGCAATCAACGGCATATGGAGAATTTCGACATTTTCAGTAAGCGCAAACACAATAAAATAAGTTGAATGGGTATAACTGTCACATAGTTTGATTTACATAGTATTTTTTTTTGTTACAGCTTATGCGTGCGTGTATGTAAATAATGCGGACGGTAAGAAGGAAGCTTTTTACCGAAGACGGCATCAAAAGCGCCCAAACTTATTCGACATAAAAACATCACTTCACACCCGAAGACGTACGTGAATGGATACGGCAGTTTTATAGCGGTCGTAAATCGTATGAAAATAATAAAAAAAAAATGTTTTTACAGCAACAACCATATGTTGATATTATGCAACAGGTATTTTAATCAGATGAGAGGGATTACATTAGATCACGTTTACGAGGCAATTATGAAAATATTTCGAACACCCAAATAAAAACGTACGACAAAATCATTGCGATCGGTCGTTGCATAACTGGCGTATTACAAAAAAAAATACATCGCCATTGCATTACGATCTAAATAAAACCACTGCGATACTAAAATAATAATCTCGCATAATCGATTGGTTTTGTACAACGGCCATTTTATTGGTTGCATTCGCGATTTACCCGATCCACCATACTTATACAAAACCATACCGAAACATATTTATGTAGTAAATCCGCATCCGATTCCCGAGTGGTATCATTTATTAAATACTCGCTTACATCAGATAGAGCCAATGTACCCAAGGCGTGAGAGAGATTAGTCTATGAAAATGGCTATAAAACACGGTGTTAAAGCTTCTGGCACTTATAATACCGACCACGGCACTATTTTATTTTATCAATCGGTCGGTAATAGTAGGTGGGTGTCGGGTATCTGGTATAACCCTTGGCGTACGAATAAAAATAATGCGAATTGATGAAAGAAAATCGTAAAAAATACTACACTTTCATCCGCCACGAATCGTTTTATTTGTATAATAAAACTAATCAATTATACATGGGAATATTACACTACCATTGACATCTTAGCCATTTTATTTAGCGTGTATTGATTGTAAAATTGAAAGGTTGCCGTTATGAATTCGTCGCGATTGATGTGCATTAAGATAGCAAGAGAAACATAAATTAAAATTTACATGCGCATAATGATAGCTGGATCAAAAATGGAAATCGATTAATACGCGAAATGTTCTCGCACTGCATTGCTATTAAACAGACATAATGCAATTGTTATTATTATTTTACAAATAAATAATATTTAAAACCATAATATATTGAATACTATTTTTATTAAGCGAATTAAAGCTATTTTCAAAATTTAATTATGATATTAAGGAATGCACATAAAAGCAGGACAATCCTTATAATTTAATGTTGATGTATAAAAATGCGTGGAATCGAAACATTAAATTATATGAATTTTAAACGACGTATGAACTATTGAAAAATGAGACATATAAACTAAACAACGTACACTTATGTGTTATCAAGACAAAGAATTAAAAAAACTCTATGGAGCACATACAAAAATCAAAAGAGATATGGCATAAGATTAAAATCTTGAAGAGGAATAAGTATTTTAATTTTTCAACCAAATATAAAGCACAATTATTCGCAGTTAACCTAGCCGTGCCGACGAGGTCTTTTTGGATCTCAAGTTTTTGATTTTTCTCGAATAACTTTTTTAATATAAATCCAATATATCACCAACTTTTTGTATTTGTCTAAAAGAGTCTAAAGAATTAAGATTGTAAATAATCATTGACCTTTTTTGTCTGCAATTGCGAAAATAAAATAAAATCGACAATATTTGCTTCTGTATCCACGAGCGCGATGTTTTTATTCGCTCGCATTCGTTACAATGTACCGAGTGTGAGCGAAACGTACGATTGACACGTGGGGTGAGATCTCAGTCTGCGACGAGACATCGCCGAGAGCGTTATCATTTACGCGTCATATTGATTAGTTAAAAAATATACAGAATATCCACCAGCTTTTGAAGCATAACATAAAATTTCAAACAAATATTATTATTCATAGAAATGAGATTGTAATTAATAATATTTTATATAAAAATCCATATTAATTACTCAGTCTTGCTCGGAAAACATTCTAACTTATTCTTCATTCATGATAATAATGTCGAGAAAATAAGAAATACCTATGATTGGAACCGAACAGGTGTATGGATGTCAAAAACTACACTACTCGTTAATAAATGTATTTTGATAATCAAAATACACGATCACTCGACTCTCATTTTACACTGTTTAATAAAACACAAGAAGTGTAAATAAAATAAAAACAATAGAATAATTATTATTTAAAATTTGAATTAACGACAAAACTATCTACCCTAAAATAATATTTAAAACAGCACATTTGATCTACAAATTGCAGCCAGAATGATATGACCAAATGTCACGTAGCTTCTGTTCGTCGTTTGGGAGGAGTTTTTGTAACTGGCAAAACAGACACATAAAAAAAATGTCTTCCGACACAATTATTAAATTTCTATAGGCATTAACGTCGGTTCAATGCTTGTCATTTATAAAATATTTCAATGGAAATACCTAAAGAATAGATTATGTACAATTTTAGGGTGTTCGCCATTTTTTTCTTGTATATTCACCCCTATTCCATTGACTACCTGTTAAAGTTACCTGTTGCGTTACAAAAGGAAGACACTTCGGAACCTCTAATATATCATTCTGTTACCAGAATTGCTAAATAACGAAAATTCCGCATTGTATTTTTTTTTTGGGTGACAGATATGGACAGGTACATCCTGATAGTTAAACTATGTGAAATTATACATGTGTTGTAAGAATTGTTGAAATCGAAAATGTCGACAATCGAGGCTATCGTCGACGCCACGTGACACGGAGGAGCACACGGACGCCCACCATCCTCTCGTTTCCCGTTCGGTCAACAGATGTAGTCATCATCATGCGCGGTATATAGAGCTCGGATAGATATTAGAGCTCACTGCCATAATGACGATGTGAACCCGTACGCGAAGCCAGCCATCCAAGACTAATCACAAGTCATTCATCATCACTTGACACCGCTTCATTTTTTCTTCAATTCACACCTTTTTCTATCGTGCTTCTTCTGGCTGGAGCGATGTGACATTCCAGAGTCTTGTATCTCCCTCCTGCATCTTTGTCTCGGCCGGAGCACACACCTATGGTATGCTAAAAGAGCATACACGATTTGTACAA
Source organism: Philopotamus ludificatus (assembly GCA_022495035.1). Lineage (NCBI taxonomy): Eukaryota > Metazoa > Arthropoda > Insecta > Trichoptera > Philopotamidae > Philopotamus > Philopotamus ludificatus. Next base: position 76,281 of record JAGXCT010036128.1, on the reverse strand, counting down.
TGGCTACCGCGCATATGAAAAATAAACTCATTTGTGATGATAAGAAAAAAAATTGAAAACGCCGTACTGGATGTATAATATTGAAACGCAGCTGCCGCAGTGTCTGCAACACATTTCGTAATGCTGGACGCTGTCGGTATATTGAGCATGGAATCACATGTACGAATATGATAAGAACATACGGATGAAGCGAATCGATCAGATTAAATAATAAATATTATTATAACTGCGGGCGTTGCGGTGTTAATAGTTGGGCAGATACATATCACGTCCAGTGTTACATTAAATATGTTAATTTAACCATCTCCGATATAACCATAAATCGAAATTATTTATTCCCGGCGTGTTGTAAATCAGGCTCTAATTCTAATTTATGTCTTTCGGGTTGACACTTTTAATAGTTGTATCAATTTCCGCCATTGTAAACACTTATGAATTCAAAAAACCGCCTCAATAAAACTACAGTACAAAAATGTAAATATATCTGTCGTCCGATAATAAATTATCCCGAATTCCTAACAAGAAGCAGCAGCATAGGGTATGTATTATAGAAAAGAATCGTATCGGCAATATCGGTAAGAGTCAACCGTCGGCGGAAGTAGGCTTTAATAAAAATGACATCAAATAAAACTATCCAACATAGATACCTAGATAAATATAAGATGCGTATAATCATATTCGGTGAGAAATTTAAAGTAGCTATTATTGTTAATTGCGACTATCCGGCAATGTACACATATAATATGTGTATATTTTTCATTTCCATTGTAAAATGGAAGCTTGTTAGCTCTAATTAAAATTGTGTTGATGTGCAACCATACACACACAGATATGCGGCTGTCTAATTTGTAATCAAAACTAGCAGCGTGGAAAAAAGGTACATGTAACCGCTCCAGCAAATACTGGATACGTGTTCATTGAGGCTCCGTGCGTACCCTAATTCTTGAATAATTAACAATTTCGTTTCCTTATTTGCGCCGCCGATCCAGCATCATCTAAAGATACACAATTATCATTCGAAATGCACTTCAAAACCAATTCAATCCGACACCGTAATATTACGTCGTTGTAACAGATCATTATACGTATTTGCATAATACAAAGTATTCGATTTGAGGTAGAGGGGAGCTCGCAAGATGTGGGGAAAATCACAGCGTAATTTTGATATAATCACAAGCTTCTTTCAATCATAAATATCGAATATCATTCTTTTTTAAATCTACTAATAATCCATGAAAATTAACATTGTCTGTTTGCTTAGATAAATAATTATGTCACATCAATCAAGACAATTTTAAAATAATTAAAACAATATTAATCAGCTTACTCATCTAAGTGAGAGATATTAATAAATAAGTCGATTTTTATTTAAATAATAATTTGTAAATCTGTTTAAAAAACAACCAATATTAAAGACGATGGGATAAATGAATTGATAACAATTAATGAAGAAAATAAAATATTTTCGATTTATTAGAGAAAGAATGAATGACAGTTCAAAAGAACTGCTCAAAAAATTTAATATCTAATAGTAAATGTTTAGTTTTGAGAATCTTTGATTCGTTTGAATGAAATTGACATTGATTTTTCTTGAATAACTCTTTTAATATAAATCCGACATATCACATTTTTTTTTATTTGTCTAAAAAGCTCTAAAGAATACATGTTGTAAATAATCATTGAACTATATTGTTCGCAATTGCGAAAAAAAAACAAAAACAACAATATTCGCTTCTGTGTTGACGATTCCACGAGCGCGTCGTTTATTCTCGCTCGCATTCGGTGCGATGTGCCAAGTGCAAGTGAAACGTATAGTAGTGACACGTGCCGCGATCGATCTACAGGCGGCGTGTCCCCAGTCTGCGGTAGGATTATCCCTTGATGTGCGTGTCATTTACGCATCATATTGATTAGTAGAAAAATCCAAAATATCAACCAAATTTTGAAGCATAACATGAATAATTTTTTTTATTCTTAGAATAATCCATTTGTTTTATAAAAGTCAAGATATTGATGAAAAATTCAATTAAATCAATAAAAATCGTTGAATTAAAATAAAGAATGATTTCCAAAAATTGAACGTGTGATATAATAAATAGTATTATTTTAATTATTACTATTGTTATTATTATTGTTATATAACGAAAACTAGTTTCCGTACTTTCATACAAAAATAAAAATAATTTATCAAAAAATAAATGTTAGGTTTCGCGCTTACAATTTTTCAGCGCGTTGAAGTCACTGCTAACAAAAAACCGTATAAACGTCGGAAGGCAATTTCGCTGTATTTAAAAAATAAGAAAATGTTTACAAAACGATTTAAAATGTTAATAATTCTTAAATTAAAATTATGAACAATATTTATCATACATTTGGTGGAGTTTTCCTATTTAACGCTTCGTATTTTATTTAAATACAGCAAAATTGCTTTTCAGCGGTAAAATATTTTCAACAATATTTTCTATGTAGTGATAAACTTTTATTTCAATTAAATATTTTTATTGTCTGTCGTATTATTATAACCCATACTATTTCAAAACTGCATAGTTGTATTATTTTTTATATCGATAAAAAATGATATTACATAAAAATATTTGTATGAAATTCCGACTTGTTGCCGATTATTTGTTGGGTAAAATAACATATGATATAATTTGACCGTTTTCGAGTTTTCCTCCGTCCATGAATACATGCATGCATGGCTAACACACACACACTTATACATATACTACGTATGCATGATTTAAGCATGCAAATGAGCTAATGGCCACTCGGCACATGCTTACACACACACAGTCTTGGGGCGCTTGCGCACGCACACCGGCCGCTGATGGAAGCAGCAAATTACATATTCATGCAACATTGGCCGGTGGGGCCCCGGGGGCGCGGGGACCGACTTCACAATTAAAAGTTCGTGAGCCACGAGGGCCGGGGGCGGAGGCGCTCGTGAGGGCCCCGGGAGCCGCGCACCTTCACACCGGACATTACAGAACAATCGGTCTAGCTATCCCGGGATCGGCAACGCACATTACCATCGGGGCCGCCAGCTCGTGCTACGACAAATGGGACATGTTCATTCCGGCGGCCACGACCCGCGGGTCAGAGGGCATCCCCGTGACGTCTCAACCTCGCCGAGGACAGCTGATACGGCGCGCTTCTGGCCGTTATCCGCTTTAAAACGCATATTTCGATCGGTGTCGGATGACCGTTGATATAAAAATATTACAAAACTGGAGGAAATACCTGCGGTCGGCTGTTATACATACACAATGTGAGGTATTTAGCATAGATATACGATTTTTTATACATGAGTGCGGCTCAGGTATCCTTCTTCCTCATTTGGCCCCGAGGCTAAACACCTCAACAGGTAGAAGACATGGCCAGGTATCCCGGTCCCTTATTCGGCCTATCGATGTGAATACAAATTTTAGCTAATGGTATAGTAAAACCGAACGTAATTTTTAAACAGCCGATGCCCGTTGGGTTTTACGTCAACCCGATAATGTAATACGTGTTGATTTTTCTGCGCGGCGAAAAAAATCGACAATAAACAGCGAGTCATTGGACCGAGTTTTCTATCTAATTTATACAAACACCCGAGACAATTTACACGCACGCATATTAATCATCGGCTATTAATGAACACATTTTTTTTTCGGGAAACATGTCGACGCCATTTAGCATTATTAGTCACAATGCTATTAATTACGAAACAAATGTTTTAAATCGGACAGAAACATTATTTTTCCGAAGGACATAAATATATTTTCATACATCGCTACAGGACTCCTCGAGCAATAAAACCGCAAAAACATGTAAATCATTCCGACAGTTAAGGCCAACGGATCTTATTGAATCGTAAAAGTACGTACCGAATTATTTATGCAAATTATTAATCATTCGCAAAATATAAATACGTTCGCCATAATTGAATATTGATTGGATCAATTAGATTAAACATATTTTTACATGCCTTCTAATTTAATATTTTATTATGCGTCCGGAGTGTAGAACGTTCATTATGTTATCGTAACGCATAAAGAACACGTTATCGGAATTGTGAATGCAATTCGACTTCTGATATCACGATCCGAGATTGAATTGATACCTTAAATTATGAAACACAAAGCATGAATCGGACAAGTAAAAATTATTCGATATTACAATGGTATATCTGATAACAATAACTTATAGTTGCAACATAAATATTTCCATGCGCCCGAATTTTCATTTATATTTAATAATATCAATAATTTGTCTTTATAAATTGTGCATTTTGCATTAACGATTATACCAGTGATTCTGTGCACATTTCGCCGAATCGAAAACATATTTATGCATTCAAACGCGTCCGCTTTGCATATAAAAATTGAATTCGAGCTGAAAAATCATTTTGAAATAAAAAAAATAAATAAATATAATAACGATGTACACCTTAAAGTGTCGGCTCATTAATCAAAAAGCTTTGCTCAATATGGCCCCGTGAACCTTTTGTAATATTTATTAGTTGAGACTGTGTTCCGTTGTGTGCATTAAAAAAAACTGGAATGTTAATTATTAAATAATATATGTACGTACATTGGATACGCACGTGAAAGACGTACTGCGAAACTTTAAAATCGCTTTATTTAAAACTTCAAATGTCACATGTAATATAATACGCCTCCGGTAGCGTGCCGCGATTATATCGGCGGTAATTATTGTTTTTATGACAAAATTTTACGACCGTAATGCATTACACGCATAATTTCTTGGTCACTACGTGCACATTCAAATTAATATATTCGCGCGTAATTAAATTGCATATATATATTGTGCCGTATCCCGACTAGAGTCCTAGGAATTTCCATCGCGAGTTCATTTCCCTGGCAGCATTGCAGATCTGCAGCCGTGATGTGAGTGATACATCCCGAGGTGATGCCTGCTCCGAGCAGAGTGCCACATTCCAGCGGAAATTCTTGCTCTGCAGCGGATTTACCATGTAATTGCAATCTACATACTCACAATGGACGATACGCCGGCTATTGCGTGGATATATATCATTACCGGCGTGGAAACGATTTGTGAATCAAATACAGGATTAAATGCACTTATTTAAATTAAAACTATTAGCCATACCCGGATTTACACGGTTTCCGAATTGATTTTAATTCATAACAATTGTAAATGATGAACGCGACGAAAGAATATCGTTAAATATTCAGGAATGTGCAACAACAATTGCAACCAGTAACTTAACATTATTATAAAAATCAACATAAATATATGTTATTGAAGGACCATTGTGCCTGAAGTCGTTCTGAATGATAATGATACTGAAACATGAAGAATATCTCTATATAAAAAAGCTCTAATATCTACGCGTCGGTCCGCTTTAAGCATAAAGCTAACGGAACAATTCGGCTTCATTCTTAAGCAAGTTATACAATATATATATTGATTATACTTAAATAAAAATTAGATTTATGGCGTAATATATAAGATTAATTTTTTTGTGTACAAAAAATCACATTTAAATACAAAATTTTAATAAAAAACATACTACTTAACCTAGCCGTGCCGATATTTGGAACCCCAAGTTTTTGAATTTTATCGAATAACTCTTTTAATATAAATCCAACATGTCACAAACTTTTTGTAATTGTCTGAAAAAGTCTAAAGAATAAGTATTATAAATAATCATTTACATTTATTGTCTGCAATTGCGAAAAAAAATATTAGCAACAGTATTCGCTTGGTGTGTTTTCTCGCTCGCATTCGATACGATTTGTCACGAGAACTTGGCGGTTGGTCTACTGGCAGCATGTCTCAGCTCAGTATGGGGTAGGACATCGCCGAGTGCACGTATATACACGTCATATTGGCTAGTTAAAAAATCCAAAATATGAAACATATCATGAATAATTATTTTTATACTTAAATGTCAAGATATTGGAGAAGAATTCATCAATATCTTGACTTGAAATGCTTAAAGTCATTAAAGAAAATTCAATTCAAATATTAACTAATATATCTAAATATGAAAGGGGATTTCAATTCCGTTAAAAATTAATTAATCATCAATCCCTAAATTACTATTAAAAGTATGAGCTTTTTTGCACAGAAAGTTTCTGCAGTATAAATTTGAGATGAAGTTCCTCTGATCGTATATAAAATCTGCACAGTGTTAACCGAGGGATATTGAATTTAATTACACAACTCGCCATATGGCAAATTCAGACTTCCTAGAGTGACGTCACCGATTGATCTCGACTGTTACACCCACCAGTAAGTAGACACCCTGTATATATTAATAATTTCCTTGACATTCGAGGCATGGTAAAGCCCGTCTCAGAATTACCCCGGGGCCGAATGTGTTCGTACTCAATAATAAGCTGCACATTATATTAATACAGATCGCAGTGTAAATATATATAATTTTAAATGCGTCCGATTTAAAAAATTAATACATGCACGGTTTATCTGCTGTTATTGCCAAAAGCGTCTAGCATTAAATCAAACTTAGACTGATCATGTATATTTATGCGTTAATATTTTTTTTCCAACATCAACACTCAATCCGGGGCATTATACGACCGCGGCCGAGAGTAGCATGTTGAAAAAAATTCCAAGAGTATATATTTTAAATCATGACATTAAAACAAACTTGACGTGAAATTTGATTAACATCTAAGGATTGGTAGTATGCGAAATGTTTTAAATAAGCTCTGTCATTCCACCGAAAGGGTTTTAAGATGACAACTTGTCATTCGTGCAGCTCGTCAGTCTGTGAGGTGACTGCGAAATGCAATTAATTAATAATGCCCCTCGCAGACGAGCAGCCAATGCTTGATTTATTAATGTCTGGGTAATGTAAATTGATTAAAAACTACCGGAATTTATTCGCATTATATTGCCATCGCTCATATTTGATTGCTGCTTTCGTACCGGGAGAAGAACCCGTCCCAAAATCGCGGGCGAAGAAAAAAATATATAATTTATGGATAGATGTTTAATTAATACCGCAAATCTCGCGTTATCTGTATAAGGTATTGATTTATATTTCGCATTGTACATATAGAAACAAATCCTTAAATGAATCGTCAAGCCCAGAAATCTCGTTCAAATTAACACTGAAATTTCTTTGCGGATCGGTATTTATATATACGCTCCAAAAAAACAGACGAGACGACAATGCATCAGACCCGAAATCGTCTCAGCATTCTTAAGCAATGAATTCATATTTTTTTCATATAATAAATACATAACTATTAATAATTATTAATAGTAAAAATATGGATGGTATTGAAACTGCGAACGTCCGCGGTGACCGTTGGTCCTTGCGCGTTCAAAAAATTTCGGCGAAGTCGGCCATGCCGGTGACATTTGCGCATTGGTCGAGGGACGAAATTAAAAAGCAGTTCCTGACTCCTCCCACAGCGGCAGAGGCTCGCCGATGATTTGTTGGAGTTGGTCAGCCTGCCGGATGTAAACAAAAACTCCAGGGGCACCATCTTAAGTCGCGCCAGGACTATGCAGAGGGACCGCCAGATTTTGTCTGCGCGCTTCGGCAAAAAGCACGCCAAGAATGTCGAGCCGCGCATAAAATCATCATTAAATCTCCGTCTCCAGAGATTAGATGACTTTTTTCGCAAATTACTATATACAAAATGCATTAAAATTTTATGTTACGACCTGTGCTACAGCCATTAAAAAAATATCGGAATATCCTTACGAATAGTCCATAACTTAATAATGGCAAAGGACATATCTTAAAAACTACATCTATATAATTAAATTAATCATATTTTTTGAGATAATATCTAAAATACGAGGAATATTTGATTTTTTGAAATAAATTTTATTAAACTGCTGAATTATTAAAAAAACCTCTTATTTTTGCATTAAATAATATTACACTTTAAATCACGAGTTCAGATATTAATTATTGTTTTATTATCATGTATTTTGATTTAAAAAAGCGAGAATCCTCTTAGACAGTTAATAATAAAATAATATGGCTAGCAATAAGTCAGGAATGAGGGTTTGAACACGATAAAACTGATAAAACAATTAAACTTATACAGTCATGTTACAGTCAGTTATGTGAATTACACAATACACCATGGCCTCGTCGCATGAACGTCTTGTAATACAAATCCGTGTTATAGGACGTTTGAAGTTTAAACAAAAATAGTATTTTTGTTCCAAACAGAGACTCTACATGAGACTCATGTAGAGTTATGAAAGAACTCAATGTCTCTACGGTAAAAATCCTGTACCATTTCGACGTTTAATATAATAAAGTTTATAAATACACCTTGTCCTCGAATAACACGGCCATATGGTTCCACAAAAACGTTTAATTCAAATCTGTACTATACGAGGTTTGAAGTTCATACAAAAATAGTCTTTGCGTTCCAAAAAATTTCGAAGTTTGTTAATATCCTTAATTTTTTTTTAATAAACAATGGACAAAATATACGTATACATATTTATTGAAAGAACTTGAAAAACATACAAGTAATAGATCATTCATTTTAATTTCGTTTTACTAACAATTCTATATGTTTGGCTCTTTATAGAGATCGGTTGTGAGTGTTTAAAATTTCGGCGAATCGCTTCTTAAAATGTTCAAACAATTACCATAAAGTTTTAGTGCTCTCTTTTGAATAATATTTCTGTCTATAGGTATTTTTTTGTCATTCAGACTTCTATCCATATCATAAGAGCTCTTTCTGCCTTTTTTTATTATTACTGAGGGTGTGCGGGCAATAATTTTCTTACTGATTTTTTTTTAAATCGTGTTGTACAAAAATATGCCACAATTTATCAACCGTGTTATATAAAAACTGTTTTATACGACGAAGAGATGTGTTTACTATTTTTTTTATCAAACCTTATAGATTTGAGCTTATTAATACTACTTAGCACTATGCAAAAATACATTGTATTCCGTTTTACGATCTACAAGAAATATTGCAATATATAATTCCGCAAATTTCTATGATCCTCATCAAAATCTAGCCGACAGTGAACGTCGAGTCATATTTCACAATAATTACAATGTAAGGATCGGCCATAAATCAATACAACAAGACAGGTTTATCAATCTCGCGAGAAGCGATTGCATTTCCAGATGCAGCCGCACACATCTCTAAAGATTAAATTGTTGCTTTCTAAATCATCGCCGAAGCGTCGATCCGGCGTGAAACGAAACGGCGAGAGCTTTTGTTACGCCGCGCAATTAGCACCGAAGAACTTAACACCGCAACGGCACTCCGTCTTTTATTATTATTTACAGCAAACATTGTGCAACACCGGCATTAACAAAGACGTTCTTTGAAATGCACAGATTTTCGTATCGCTCTAGGTTTTCTCGGGCACGAATGCGAACTTTGGGATGTCGTTTGTTTGACGAGGAATTAACGTGGATGTGCCACATCCACAAAAACCAAAGACGACCACACGCATTTTATCCTGAAATATAAACGGCACGCCGAATATCGAGAAAAAGGATGTTCACACTAGCGTCAAAAGTATGCCGTAAACATTTACAAATTAATTATGTTTTAAAAATATGCAATAAAGCGGACCGTTCCATCGTTTAAATTGCTTATTAACCGATTCAATTATATGGTTTATTGGTTTTTTTATGGCGTATTCGATATGCATGCATTCGAATATTCGAGTATCGAACTACTTCTTGAATATCGTCCGGTCAACTGAGCTCCATCCGGCGATATACGAGGGACATTATCTCGGAAACACATCTAAAATACTGTTGGTAATCAATACTGACTGACAAACAAGACTATTATGGCCTCTGTCGGGATAAAGGTGGTAGAATTTGCAATTTTATTTGCGACAATGCACAATGCATACGTGCAGATTTCTTTATATATTTAATACGCTCTGTATACGAGTAAGATTTACAACGCCATCATTTTTATTGCATTCATGTTACACTGGATAGTATATAGGGAATTTAAATGGAATATATTAACGCATAGATTTTACAAAATATTAATTCATATTCATAATCCATCGGTTTGAGAGCATTTTTTTTTGCTATAATCATAAATAATTAATATATAGAACAATTTGTATAAAGTCAAGTGTTTAGCTGGTCGTAATCTCGATCTAGAGACTCGCTTTAATATCCTGCCATACATTAACGTTAGCAAGTGTAGGGTTTCGCATTAAAATCGGTGCCGCTCACAAACGATACTGTCCGGCTACCTCTAATCTTCACCACGAATCATAGAGATAACGAGACGACGTTCGTATATTTTCGCAGCAGAGGATCAAACACGTTTGTCGAGATGAAGACGGATAGCGGAATATATGGGAAACGAAAGTCCACAATGACTTAGAAATAAAGGCGATGCTTCGCGGCCGCGTATGATTAAATTTGAATATTTCCTCATCGCACTCCCACAGGTGAGCAATCGGTAGCCGGTTTGTTTATTCAATGAAATGTAGTTGTGACGTTATCAAATCCGGTGCTGGTACATTCGACACGAGAGACATTTGATTTCACATTTACGACCGAAATGAAATTAATGTTTCCAGTTGAAATCTTATCAACAACCCATTTGTCACTTCTCTGCTCCGATGTACCTTAATCCGTCTCGGATGGCCGAAAAAAAAATAAGTTGAATGACACCGGCGCAAGAAGTCGAACGATCACCAATCAGATAACGGCCGAAGACAATCGCCTACGTTGCATAAGCATGTGCGCTAATTGCAAATTGTTCCGATAACACGCAATGTAAATGAAACGAAAATGACGTGGTCAATATGAGAGTCCCGAAATGGTTATGTCATATATAAAAGCTTCGCCAACTTGAAAAAAAAATATTAAATGTAAAACTCTACATTAAGCTTTCATAATATTGCTGGATAATTCAGATGAATAAAAATTAAATAGTATTATTAAAAAAATATGCGAAAAACACTGAGACTCCTATAGATTTATGAAACAACTCAATGTCTCTATAATCTGTATTTTTTAATTCAAAACTCATCGTGAAAGGTTCAATGGGAAAAATCCTGTAGAAAAATCTTCGAGTACCATGTTTAATATAATCAGGAGATCAAGGTGTATTATAATTTTAATAAATTATATGCGAAAGTTTAACCTATAAATATTTTATAGCGCAAATGAACTGTTAAAAACATAAGATATGATCAATAATTTTCCAAATCAACATAAAACTAAAGCTATAAAGACAAAATTTATGGATTGTATTAAAATCAGTTTGATTTTTCCACTATTTTTAAAGAATTGCTGTCTAAAAATATTGGTCAGAAATTGGGAACGAAACATTTTTATCACTAGAGGAGATGATATAAAAAATGATTCACAATATAGAGAGAGCGTCGACGTCGCTCTCCTTCTGTGTTAATTTTTTATATCGACGATGACTTTGCGAAGATGTTTTTACTAATTGTCATTAAAATTAAATGATACCCTATGTCATATAACAATAAGATATTTTATATTATTAGTTGCTTTGTACAAAAATCTTCATATTCTAAGCCTATAATTATTTGATAAGCAATAAATATTTTGCAGTAAAAAGCATAAAAGAAAAATCTCACAAAAAAAACATGATAAAATTAGGGACACTCTCCATAATTTTATGAAAACCGGTTTTATACTGTTGAATATCTTGATTTTTACACTTTTATGCAGAATGTAGACCAAAGAGTCCGCAGTTGCAAAGAAAGCTGATTTTAATCGACGAGGTGCACATTTGAATTGATTTATAATGTGAAATTTGACTTACATTTCTTCAAAATTTAAGCTATTAATTAAATTTAACGTTGAAATGTATTTGATAATTACGAAAAAGTAAGGCAAGGTGTTCGCGATATTCAGATATACAAAAGCTCGTTCAAAGTTTAGATACATCAATATTATATTTGCTGAAATAAATTATAATATACATAATTTATTTCAGTATTAGCGTCATCAAGATTTACCATACAAATTAAAAGCTTATCTCGGCCATAATAATATGCAAAACAAAATTTATGCGAATAAATCAATTAACGTGTACAGCTGCATGCTTTGTGCAGATTGTCGTCAATTCATATTACTGCGGCGGAGGCTGCGGCTACACGTTATGTCGATAATAACAACAATATTTCAATACGTTTATTTTTCATCGTGACTAGAAAATCATTGCCGCGCTAATTGCTCCAGTAAACGCGGTTAACTTATATAACATCTGCATTATTTTGAATGCATAATGCGCACGTTCGAAAACGGAAAACGAGTTAATTCCCACTGTTGCAAGGCGTTTTAAAATTTCACAAAGAAATCCTGATTTATGCCAAACAATTAATCTCCCGGCCGGCCATTACGACAGTCCAAGATAATGTTTGCCGACGAAGGGAAACACTCTTGGCTACGTGATCTTTGAAAATAGTGAGGATTCCACGGCGCATACTATTCATAATTAACACAGGTCGCAAGCAAATGTATGAAAACTGAGCTGGAAACGTTTCGCTAATTTATCAAGGCACACACAATCGCAACAGAGAAACGAATGTCTTTCATAATGTGGGGTCTGGAAGCTCTAATTGCTAACCTTGTTTTTTTTCCTCCGAACAACCAGTCCACGGGATGAACGGCATTGTGCAAAGCTTCCAGTATATATACGCATCATTCCGACTAATGAACGATTTAAAAAAAATATTTATTAAATATTAACGCCGATGCGTAGGGTAACGTGTAATATAATATATGTATGAAAATGAAACGAGTTTTTATTACTAAACCATTTGGATTCATATTAAACGATAGATTCCGGATATAATAATGTACAAACGCGGTAGGGAGTCTGAATAGCTAATATTATGAAAAATATATAAGCTATAATGTCATTTAAAAGATGATAAAAACACTGGCCAAGTATAGAATATTAATTATATTTTAATTAATTTGATTAAATGTTATTTATTTCGATAATAATTTGAATTCAATTTTAAATCGATATATTTTCCCATCAATATCGAATAATATTAAATTCATACGAAAATAAGATAATTATCATATATAATAAATCTGAAAGACCGCAAATATAAGCGAAAGTTATCAGTAAATATCAATTAGAATTTTCTTAAGAGTTATTATATCATTATATTGAATCGCCATTGTTCTATGTACTCTAATAAAGTGTCAACAGAAGTCAGTGCCTTGTTGTGACTAATGCGATTGACCTTTCTTCTTCACTTGCATCCTCATTCTCTTTCTCTTCTGGCTGACTGGAATTGAATATACGATTCACTCATACGTATAAAACTCCCATTTATCGGCTAATCTATTATTATTATTTAAGTCTATTAAATCTAATATCAACACTATTCTCTGTAGTAATCCCTTACGGTAGTAGTCCATTTATTTTTTAACAAGGATCAAGATCCATTCTTAATTTATTCTGGCTATTATAATCATTATGAAGTTGTATTATTTTTGTTTAAAAATTGGGGGTTTACTTAAATAATCAGTTCAGATTAAAATCCTGGATGTTGGTGAAAACGTAGGAGCAAAAGCTTCATATGCATTGATAAGAATGCTGAAAAGTGGACATTTATTAAATGAACTCAACATTTTCCCTGTTAAATGTACAAAACATATCCTTGCAAGGACAACTTAAGGACGTGTTCACACTACGAAGTAAAATGGATGCGTTTCAATTTTTTTTTAATACTCAGAATCTTTTGCTTGTTATTACCCAAAGAATAAAGATCCCAGACTTTATAAATATGTGGATAATAAAACCAGTTGCAAGGTAATCATCGACCTATCATCCGACGACACTCTCGAAGCTAAATTTCATTCATCCTTATCATGACCTCAGTTTTGGCTTTCCCTAAAAAATTAATACCCTTTGCGTTGTGAAAATGCGATGAATATTCTGATTCAATTCTCCACAACTTATTTATGTAAAAAGACTTTTTCATCTGTAACAACCATCAAAACACCGATCTCAACTTGAAATAAATGCAGTTCTCACTAGAAATATATAATGCTTAAAGTTTAATATGTTTAAACCATCTTTTGATTGTTCTATTTTTACAATTTTTGTTAAAGCTTTTATAATTTGGTTACAATTAATAGTTTTATTTTATTAACTTTTGCATTTATGTGTTCTTTAATCATTTTTTTCCGAATATATTTAACACTAAAAAGTTATATAAGTGGTCCGCGGGATTTAAACATGCCGCTGCCTTAATATGTCTGGATATTCAATAGGTAATGGCGAGATATTCTTTAGTTAGAAATGGAAAAAAATGATCCCAAATAATTGGTACAACAAATGAAGAAGATCCATGCAATTAGCCATAAATAATATATCTAATTATTCGTATTGATTTCTCATAGACGTTCAATGAATTCTCGTATGGTAAAATGATATGTGAG
>JAGXCT010036128.1:19793-61765 GCA_022495035.1 Philopotamus ludificatus | reverse complement strand
TATTGATTTCTCATAGACGTTCAATGAATTCTCGTATGGTAAAATGATATGTGAGAGGAATGTCAAGAGACAATATGTGATGTGACAATGTCAGAAATTGAAGACCAAGTGTGAGCAGGTATGAATAATACATGCGAGCCGGTGCGAGATAAGCATGCGTTCGCTGACGTTTGCAAAGTGCAATACAAATGCATCTCAATAGCAAAAGCTTTCATGCCACAACAACGGAGAACGAAGATATTTTATACCACGGATATTATGTGAAATTTAAATAAATAATAATTAATACACAAGATCTTTTTGCGCTGTGGATAGGTAACATAAGTTATAAGAAATGGTTTGATGACAAAAATGAGATTTTTTTGTACCGTATAAAAATGACATGAGGCGTATTTGATTCGGTTGCATTTAAAAGTTTACTAGTCGCCGTCATAATATGTTGCATGCACACGTGTCCGTTCCGAGAGTGCATCATCAGACACCAGGTCGTATAGATATTCGCGGTTATACGGCTCTGTATGGCCGAGGCATAAACTGGTTTTGTTGAGCGCATCTCCTAGATGCGTCTCGCTTGATTCAATGCATTCGGCGTGCACTCGCCATAGAAACGGTTGCATTCTTCCACACGATTCTAATGCACATAACATCTGCACGAAAAATAAGCGAGGAAGTGGTCAATTCCGCAGATAAGAGAGCTGCAAGCAAATTTAATGGAATCGTTAAGCTCGCATTTTGTTGTATATATCGCTGGCGATGAATGTCAGTCGATCTTTGATGCGCGTCGTGGTAAACGCAAAGAGTTATTAGTTACGATACAATGTTGCGAGGATGCACGCCTTCGCAACTAATAGGCTCATGCATTATTTTAATTTGCAACATGTTCTCTCATTATCTCGGCCAATAAAACTTCTAAATTTACTTGCAGAGCAGAGGGAGGCGCTGCTGCGGCCGCCGTCGGTGTTGCGTGCGTCTGCTCAACACACACACGAGGCCTCGCCCACACAAAAATGCAAGTGTCTCAATAAAATACACTTTCACAGATAAACACCACTTAAACGAGCGATTTATAAATGCATTCAAACATGTTAAACTCGGAAATTACCATCAGGCCGTAGTCAAAATTTGACATAATGGCGCACTGAAACTAGGGCGTAGGAAGACGATTTACCAACGCATAACGATTTTTTTAAAATATAAATCAGATTCATACAACTCGGCTGTGTATGAAGGATCAATTCGCAACGTCCATTGACGCCGATCGATCCTCCGGCTCGTAAATAATGCGACGACCTAATTGTCATATCGACATTTAAAAAAAATTACCCATTATTAAATACATTACAACACTATCGGGCATTGTGAGTATAATGTAGGCGGATTATTTATAGCCGGGCATAATTTATTGAGATATTGTTTTTCATAGTTGGGCTTCGTGATCCTCGCGGTCCATAGTGGCTGCGGGCAATTTTTTACCCGGAGACCCTCCGATATTCAAATAGGACCCGTGGGATCTTCGAACGGGATAGTTTACCTGATGCATATCATAGTTCACATATCTCAATATCGACCACCTTCGATGTATCCGAAATTTTCAAAAATATTCTCACCACAGTAATGAATGAAGCGCCGGATTGATTTCACATACCTGAAAAAAATAATAAAAAAAACTGTTATTAAAACATTTCACTTAAAGCTTCGAGATAAAGCTAATATTTTTATTGCGGCAATACTTTGGCGAAATAAATGCGTATGGGAAATGTCGCATACGCATGTGCACTACCTTATGCAAAGCACTTATTTGTTCTGACATTAAAAGCGCCTTTGTTATATATGAATGGGCAATTCTCTAATTGAGCCATTGAATTTTTCTAAAAGATAAAATTACATATGCACGCCGTGTATGGAGCACGTACCCGATCCTTTCAATGTACCTATAACTTCTCCCATTGATATGCTCTTTGTGTATGAATACAAATGCACATCCGAACATAACATTTCTTTTGTGCGACGAATTTTGGCATTTTCTGACCAAATTGGCGGCCACTCAATGAATATGCAATTCAATACTCCATTATATAAATACGCGATATAGAATTTCATAGATGTAAACATTTTCATCAGCGTCCATCCACAATGATTCACTGCACTCGATTTAGCAACTCGAGCAAAAAAAGTCATCGCATACTTCGGCCGCTGATTGAGCGTCAAAGAAGCTTTGTTCAATACACAATTTGCAAGTTGTTACGCTTCCAAGATTTCCGAATTCCATGATATGAATTAATGCGCGAGTGTCTAATGTCCCGTTACCGGCCGGGGCTCATTACTGAGATTGTTCTCGATTTTTCACGCAACAACCGCTGACGATGATAAGCAAGGCAAGAAAGAGTAACAGTTCAAATAAGTTTTTACAGTTTCCTCCGTTTAATGGGACCGTGCGCCAAAATTGCAAAATAAAATGGCATTATCTCGCAATAAAGAAGAAGCGCGCAACGCTTTTTGCGCTTTGTGCCCAGAGATGGCATCAAATTTGCTTCTTTTTTTTTTAGATCAGACACGTATTTTTGCTACTGTTTCGTTGTGTAATAATAAATTTAAAAAAAGGCATAGCGCGAAATTCATTGTAATGCATGACACGATGACAAACCGTATCTTTGCTTTCTTTGCGACGGGCATAACAATTTAGAATTAGATTATAATAAGTGATATTCCGGTAAATCCTGAAAAAAAAATATCAAAAATGTGACTCGCAACATTTTTACACTGTTACATGCACGAGTGGTATTAAAATTGACCTAAATTTATTGAAATTGCGGATTGAGAAGCGGCGCCGCGACGTAGACGAGGTCCGCGCGATGCTCCGGATCTGGCACGCGGATTTTGAATCGGTATGGCCTGATTTCGCGAGCATGCGCAGAAGAGGATGGATGTCCTGCGAGTGGTGTCCGTTGAAAGGCGGGGGCGGGGTAGCGGCGCGGTCGGCGGGCGGGGCGGGCGCAATTAGCGGCGAGATCGCATCTCAAGGCGGACGAATTAAATAATTACATGAGCACCACCACCGAAAGAGGCACGCCTGCTGCTACCGTGTCCAGGATTCCAGATGTCTACGGCAAGACGTCTTCCTGGACAGTGGATCCAACGGAGGACACATCGGACAACTGATATATACAGGGGCGGATCGCACATATTCACTGAGGAGCTGCAGCACCCCCAAACAAATTGAGGAAAAATATATACAGTCATTTTTCCTATAGCGTTTCCTCTAAATCGCTGCTTTTTACAAAAATCCTTGTCAACGAAAGAGCATTGACCTTTATTTCGCTCGGCAATATATTATAGATTTAAAAATATTAGAATTAACTTAAAAATATTAGAATTTTGTAGAAAACAGCGATTTACAGAAAACTTTATAGAAGGGTTGACTGTGTTTATATATTAATATATATATATACTATACTTTTTGCAACCTATACTATACTTTTTACAACCTATACGATACTTTTTTGCAACCTATACTATACTTTTACAACCTATACGATACTTTTTGCAACCTATACTATACTTTTACAACCCATACTATACTTTTTACAACCCATACGATACTTTTTGCAACCTATACTATACTTTTTACAACCCATACTATACTTTTTACAGGGTTGTAAAAGTATAGTATGGGTTGTAAAAAGTATATTATAGGTTGTAAAATAAGAAACAATAAGACGAAATAAGAAAAATATAAGAATAATCCCGTTTCGTCCGCTTTGAATATCTTGTCTGGTGTGTAGCCTTTGTACATAGTTTCGGCGAATTCTGGAATAATTTTTTGCAGATTCTATATCGGCCGACACCAATTTCTCAGGAGTTTTTATATTATGTAGTAAGAATCGCTGTAAAAGATTTTCAAACCATCCCCTACTATCAGAAATTCAGCTGATAATTCAAAGAGCAGAACAAGCCAGAATTGACAAGCCTCGACATGTTCAGTAAGATTTGTCATGGCGCTATCCATGGACGTACAAATCAAGCATGTTAATTCATTTTTAATTATTGTTTCTTTCTGAAACCGTTTTATATAAAGCGTGTTATACAAAAATACTTCACAATTAATAATGCGTGTTATGTAAAATCGTGTTGTATAAAACCGTGTTATACGAGGCCTGGGTGTACAAAGAATTATACATTAGGAAAATGAATAAGAAGCATTTGGAAATGGTTAAAGTAATCATATGATACAGTTGTGCCCTTGCTTTTTTAATATTTTACAGGGATTCTGTATTTACCTCCTCATTGGTTGCGAACATCAACATTTTTTTCCAACAACATCTTAAATCTCGAATCTGGATTAGAATTAAAATAAAAAATGGATCGTGAAACATTGTTGTATTTCTCGACAAGCGTCTCGCTTTGAGATATATTTCTACATTTAGGAGAAACGGGATTTTGTTTTCATTTTGGCAACATGGGGAGCAATAGATGAATGAATACGGTGTACAATGAATCAACAAAACATCTCTGTGACACTGTAACGGAACCAGCCTCTCATACAAAATCCATTGCTATTTAAGGTGGAACGAATCTTGAGAAATGTAATATATTTTTTTAAAAGTCACAATATTTATGTTATATTCCCTGAAGAGGTTAAGAATTTGCTCGAGTTCCTCGAGACAACAAAATCATCGATCATTAAATGATTAATTTAATGCTATAAGAGTTCGAGGACGATACTATGACCGTATAATACAAATAGTTAACATTCCGATCCATCTCAATATGAACACGATACAAAAGAACGCGTTCTATGCATAAAACAAAGATCATTCAATACGCCGTCGTTCATATGTGTAACATCCAAACTCATATCGGCAACAGTTTTACATTCGCTGAAGCGTATTAGTACAAATTTATAGATCAAACAGCGATCGGTACATTCATCTCGCTCTTGTGTGAAAAATTTTAATAGTCCTCGCGAATCGTCGGCGGTTCCGTATCGACCACATAGACCAATCGCAGTGCCGATTTTTATAATTGCACAATTTAATTGATTCATCCTAATGCCCATATGCATTATGGAATTTTTGCACAGAAAAAAAGAATATGGCGGCCGATGGTTGTCGGTGGGGTTTTGTCTAAAATAATGTATTGTAGCATTAGCGACACATAATTTATAATCGGTTTTCGCGCCAAATGAGAAAAAAGCGCAATTATAATATATGTGTCCGGATCCCGATAAGTAAAACCTGCTTTTAATTAATCAGCACGCGATTTTTTTCGCAAATATATTAGTAGTCAGCCCCATCGATTCATATTTCATCATGATGCATGATTATCAACGACTCTGCTGGATGTTGGTACACACATACGTACGCACGGGACGCAGCATCACATTGCTTATGCTTTTGGTATTTGGTGCGTGGGCGTAGCCAACCAGCGGTAAAGTCAATGAATTCAATACTCGGTGTGGCGCCGCAGAGTACATTGCAAATCAAAACGTTTCAAGACAAAGACATGTTTTATTGTGGACCTAAATCAGATCTAAATTTGTACGACGTTGCCATTAATTGAATTAATACAGTTTTTGCATTGGTGTCGCACGTGATTTGTATTGTTGTCTCGGAATGTGGGCGTCACGGTACCACGTGTAGTGCCTCGGGTTGTGGCGACAAGTTTCTGCGACTACCGATTCGGCGGGGATCGATTGCATAACGTGCTAAAAACCCCACAAATCTACTCGCAGAACACTCCCAATAAAACCTCATCTCACTCACGAGCAAATTTAGCAGTGATGGATTCGGTGCGCAACGTCTGTTCGAATAAGCAAGCTAGAAATATTGAATAGACCAGGAATTCTACTATTTTTTTCTAGGACTATATGCAATCAAGGCTCCGGAAGCTACTAACAAAATTTATGGAGAAGTTCAAAAAGTCAACTGATGTCAATTCATTGATCAAATCAACTGATGGCAGTTCAAATCAGGTAATAGGAACCATAAGAACCTTCGTAGAAGTTGACAACGACCAGATTTTGACGAAGACAAATTAAAATCTTTGTTCAATTCGATCCAATTCAAACCTTCGATGAATTATGCTAGAAACTCGGATCTTCCTAGCCTAATATAAATCTGATCGGAAAAATTAATAGGACGGGTATTTTAATACCTCATGAACTATCTCCGTCTAACAAAGAAGCGCGCGTTAACACGCACAGTTCTTTATTATCACGATAACAAACCCACCCTTTTTATCACAACTTGTGACAAATGAATAGAGTACGATAATGTTAGTAGTAAAAATTAACACTCATTCAGACCCCAAAAGTGGAATATTCGAGGGATTATTTACTTTGAATTATTGGAACTAAGTGAAACAATAACCTTCAAAGTCTATTGTCGACAATTGGTAAGACCGAAGTGGAGTAATACTGTAACAAGACAACGTATGCCCTCATACAGAAAGAATGACCTGCGAAAAAATTTAAGAGCTTAACTGGGAAGTTTTATTACACCTATCGTTTTCTTCAGACCTTGCTCCATCTGACTACCATTTTTTTAGATCAGTGAGAATTCATTTGGAGAAAAAATGGCCTTTTTACAAAAGGGCCATTGAATATTTACAAAATAGATGAAAATACTCAATAATGATGAAAATAATATTTTTTAAATTCACAAAATGAAGCAGAAATTATTAATTCCGAGAGCAGATGTAAAATAATTAAATACTTGTATCAGAGATAAATATAGCTATGATTGATCGCTACAACTTTTTCAGGAAATTAATGCTCTCCAAATCAATTCAAACTGCAAAATCAGACAAGAAAAAGTATAATGATGGCATTGATCGTAATGATGGATTCTATCTGGAAAACTAAAATATCGTCAAGATACGTTTTGAGTACGTATCATTCGAAAGAACGGAAGCTAAATTCTCGCGGCACGTGTAACTAGTATACGTTTCACTCGCATTTAGCACATTGTTCCGGATGCGAGTAAGGAAAATTGAGGAAAACATCACGCCCGAGGCTACAGAATATTTATTTTCTATTTTTTTCGCAATTGTGGACAATAACGGTCAATGATTGTTTATAATATTTATTCTTTGGACTTTTTTAGACAAATACTAAAAGTTTGTGATGTGTAGGATTTATATTAAAAGAGTTATTCGAGAGAAAAATCAAACACTTGTGATCACAAATATTACTAATTAATAAATTTTCTATTTAATCTAATCTTGACTTCTTTTATGGTATTTAAAAAAGTACCCAAAATGCTTTCAGAATTGAAAATAGTTATAATATCATATAAAATAAATGATGTGATTACTTCAACACTACACAGTGAAGTGGATTTCCTCTTTAAACTGACTGACAATCTTCTTTAAACCGATACAATCTTTTAATATCGTTGTCAGATTATTTTATACATTCCGCAATACAATAATGCGAAAAATCAATTAGGCGCTTTGTTTAATGATAAATATTATTTAATAATCTATTTCAGATGTAAATCACGTATATTTATTTGACTTGGAAAAATCACAAAGAATAGCTAGACGTCAATAAATTGCTAAATCAGTATTGATACAATGGTGAATAAGAACAAGATTTTCATTATATTATGAAAATATGAATCATCCTATATATTATTGAAATAAGTTGAATACATAACATTTATTCGTACTCTGCACTCAGTAATGGTTGAGGCACGATACTTTGATTTATATTTGAGTCCTTTACTAGCACACGAAGCACGTATCAAATTGCGATCCTTTTGCTTGAGCTTTTCTGTAATTTAGATGGACATACGTTCACAATGGTTAGGTTAATTACTTAACGTCACGCCATCATGTGTTTTTCAAACATGGGCACGAGAAAATTCCTGTCTATATAAATGTACATTTTTAATCTGCATACAATACAATAATTTTTCGCTAGTTAATTAGGTAAACAAGCGCAAAAATCACTATTAGTTAATTATAGAGATTAAGTCCGCGATTGCGGCCGAATTATAATCGTCCCACGTGATTCCGACCAGAATCTGACCGGCCATAATGTCTCTATTGCCGTTCCTAAACGCGGCCATAAAATGTGTATAATTGGTGGCATAATTCGCACTTTACATACCATCGCCAAATAACTTGCTACAAATTTCACACGTACCGCCGTATTTTCCTAATAAAATTTTCGCCAGCAAATATTATTCGCACGCAGACGGCCCGAGGTCCAATAATGGCAATTAACCGGAAAAATTTACGATTCAGCGTGAATAATAACGACCACACGATACCATCGTCTATTTCGGAAGAAGTCCTAATGGCGTATCGCATTTCTCGCCAATAAACGCTCTGGCCGATTTGCCCGTATAAATGGCGTCGTGGAATAAAACAAATCGATATATAGCGCAAGGAACATGGCGCGCCGATTTTGCAATGCATAAAAAATGATGCAGCTAAAACGTCGATATTGTACAGGATGATTCCCCTTCCCCTTTTTTTAAAAAAAATAATAAAAAAATTCTGATGATATGATTAAAAAAATATACTGTTTTATTTATTTATTTGACGATTGATCAACAGTATTACAGTAAATTAAAAAGCGCTAATCACCCATATAAAGGTTCGATGGAGATTTTAAAGATGCGGGGGTGGTGGGTTGTAAAACTCACATTCACTCCCAGGACAGTCTCATAAAGAATTCCTTATATCAATTATTATAATTTAAAAAGAATAATATTTTATTAAAATTTATTTAAAAAAATATCCAAGATATAAAAACAACAAACTTAGACTTAACATATTCCGGTCCGCGCCGAGTTTTGCGTTGGGCCAGGCGATTCGCGAAAAAAATAGCAAAAGTTAAGTACTTCATTTAAATCTATGTAACTCTGTTACCATTTAAGTTACCTCAATATTTTTTTTTATTGTGTTCAGAAAGGTTATCTATGTAAAAAAAAATAATAGTTTAAATCTTCTCAAAGTGTGGTCTGCGTATCAATGAAATATAAATGAGTTTGGTTTAACATCAGCGCCAACGAGGATCGAAAACGCGTCCCCCGTACTTCTACGTTGGCCCGCGAGGACGCTTTTCGAGTCCTCCGGACCGCAACGTGTTAATGAGATTACTAAGAAGACCTTTTTCTATAATATGAATAAAAATCTTTTTCACAAGATATGATAATATAATATAAGTTTATAATTTATTAAAAAAACGCTTTATTTTTACAAATATTGTGTTAATTATAAAACGAAATATTCTTTTTGTGTGCCCTGAAGAATAATTTTATTTATTTTAACGTTAAAGTATTTTTTCCAAAAATTGAGAGATATTATCTCAATTGAAATTGCAGAAAAATATTTTTCATATAACATAAATTTAATAAAGATTGTTATCCCGTCATATTAATCCCTACCTTTCAGAGTAGTGTTAACATTTGTATACATTCTTTCATCAAAAGATTTTAACCTCTTCCACTCTGTGAGCCAGACGATTTTTTGGCAAAAAATTGAACCACGTTTATTTTCTAATTATTTATAAAAAAAAAAAAAAATATTGAATAGGATATCAGATCAAACCCTATAGATGTTTCTCATTCATTTTACCAGTGAAAATCTTTTTTTATATATTCGTAAAATACAATTAATCTATGTAGATTCGGTACACAGATATAAATATCTAAGAAATGCAATTATTTATAAAATGAAACGTTATGATTGCTTCATCTTACAAAAAAATCGACTGAATACTAAAAGCTTACGATTTAGCGCTGAAAAATTTTCCAACTAAATTGCATAATTGTCTTAAATATTAGGCTTAAAAAAAATAATATATAAAATAACCACTATTGATTATTATGCTATATTCGTGTTTTATAACAATGCTTGCAATTTAATAGGATTTTGTTTTTATTTGAGTACTTAGTGGGCTCGAAAATAATATAATTAATATTAAATGATTAATTTTGTGGCAAACTGATTTAGAAATACTGCTCGATGAGAATCGAATCATTATCATGTAATGTGCTATGGATTTAATGCTGTGTTTAAATAATACATTTATATTATTTATGCCATTAGTGATTATGTATATGCCATAAATTAATAATATTCACTTTATTTATGTGCGATTATCCCATAAATTGTTATTTTAATTTGATATAAATTAAATTATGATCATAAAATGGTTAACACTAAATATTATATTATGTGCGAAACCACAATTTACTACACAAAATGTAATTATATAGTAAGATAAAAATGCTATATTAAACATTTTTCGTGAGGAAAACTACCACTGACAGATTCGTCTAAGTATTTTTATATTGATTTAATATTGGATCATCATAAAATAATATAATAACTACATCTTAAATCATCAGTGTATTCGTTAAGATTGTATTGTTGAAAACACTGCAATTTTTTTCACACAATCTTTAATAACAAGTCGATTAACTGATTCTTTTTATGTCTCATTTGTGCTAGCGGTAATTTATGTTTTTCTCGCATCGTACATAAGTATGTACATACAACGTACGCGATAATGAATTGGTTGGCCAAAAAAAAGCAAACCAATGACGATTCAATTCCGAGAAAGTCAGATTCCGAGTGTCTCGTTGTGTTACCTACCCGGAGGGCTTAGCTATGCATCGAAAAAAAAATTGTAAGAAAAGTCAGTCGGTAGAGATTACATACAGTTTTATTGCGTTCTGACCGAGTTAGTAGCGGACGAAAGCCTTTATGAGTGCAATCGTGGGCCCCATCCTTCCGCAACCCGTCAAGGTCATTGGGTCACCGCATGAGTCACGCATGCGCAATGCGTAATTGCCTCTGGTTTGTCTATGAGCCGGGCTAACGATGTATTGAGTTATTAAGAGGAGAGGACGTGCGCGGAACGACTTGCACGTAGCCAGACGGTCGTACGTTTAAAATTTGCATCGTAAAATTTGTTGTGTAACTATTGGCATGATCCTCTCGCGCGAGGGCGATGTCTCTGCGCAGAGATGATACAACAACTGCTCGGATAATAATAGGTTAGTTAAATGGGGATAAATTCGCTATTAGTCATTACGCCGAGGCGTTTTGTGTGCGGACCGACATTTGAACCTTGGCGAAGTGATTCTTAATTGTAACATCCGTGCCGCCATTTTTTTTTTCACCGCCGTCGACATTCTCCCGAAGAAGAAGTCGTCGACGACGACGAAGAAGAAGTGAAATAAAGGCACGCAAAAACGTATATCATACGTATGGGTGTAATAAAGAAACTTTATAACGATCTCGAGAGGCCGTTCCCCCTAAAGTTGTGAGCCGTAAAACTATGTATCGCGCATTTTTCGGTAAATTTATTCAATAATGATAGATAGTCGAACCTGTTTTTATCTTACCTACGCTCGAGGGTATGTGAGCATAGCCGAGATAGCGCAGACGCTGCATTAACAAAACACCGGGCCCGAGGAACCGAAACTACCGGTGGATAAATTAGGACCGCAGTTTAATTTTGTGTATCGAGAGGAGATCCGAGCCGAAAAAAGTTGCCGAAACACGAATCGACGCCGGGATAAAATGCGAGGAGAGGACACTCCGAGGATAACGTAACGAGCGGATTTGCCTCGATAAATATTCAACGAAGCATTGCATTCCTCGAGAACGACGACGCGATTTATTTTAAATTAAATTATTAATAAACGATCAATGAGTTGTGTTTCAATGATTCATCATTGCAATAATGATAAATAATTTAATAGCGGGTATAACCTAGCCCTTGAATCATCTCCGCATATCGCGATTTCACGTACACATTTTTTTTTATATAAAAAACTTGAATTACCAAAGTGGAGCCGACAAGTAATTAAGTGTACCACCCAAATCAAGGCCCGACCGGTAGGTAAAACATTCATTGATACCTAATGACTTTTTGAACAACTGATAACGCAAGCTTTTTACTTCATTATACGAATTGCCTTTATTAACATTTGGTCTTTGTGTTCGACCTTTTATAAGAAGTGTACAATGAGACCGTTCACGTCATTAAAATTCCTAGTGTGTCGCTTTAAGATTTAATGTGATAGCTTGCAACAAACATCGGATTCTAATTCGAATATGGTAGAGAGAGAAAAAATCAGATTTTTATTAGAAGATCGTCCGTTATTACAGGACATGAAGTGACAAGAAGACGTTAACGGTGAGCATTGAGAAATTGATCATTAAAATACCTGATTTTTTTTTCTTATACAATCGCTCGAACGCACAATATGGTATTTAATTTTACAATACAAGAATATATTCATTTTAATTAATAAAAAAAATGCATTTACAAACAAACAACATTGCAAAAAATACGGATAAGGTATTTTTCTAGTGTAGAAGCTGCGATCCTTCAAAGTCAGAATGTTCGTACTCGAAGGAATGTCGTCTATAAAGTAAACTGTTCCAAAGCTAAAATGCTTAATAAGCTATATTTAATTTTCAATCAAAATTGTATATACACACACAATAATGATTCATCTCAAGAAATTTAATAATGCATCAAAATATGTATATTAATATTTTATATATAATATTGCTTTTCCATCGGTAAAAATATTTAATGTATTGTCAGTTTTAATGTCGGTTATGTATAGTTTCATTGCCCATATTTTTATTACTAAATTTTCCGGTTTCCCGTGTTCAATCTACCGGCTATGCAAGTTGCAGTCAATGCACGCACAACACCACAATGATACAAGGGCCTATCTAGGCATTTGCTCTCGCACACAAAACATTCTTAGAAAATTCCGTCCTTTGCCATCATCGTCCTTCTCGCCTTGGCGCACTCGTCTCACTGACCTTCTCACATTCCCTACTATTTACCTTACGACACTTCTTATTCTTCCAAGAGATTTATTTCATTTATTTATCTGCGCCTTTTGCGCTTAAAAAGGAAACAGTAACTTGGCAGTCGTAAGAATCAGTCTCATATTTTCGCCATATATGCGAGTATACCACACCATATAAATAAATAAAAATATTTAATATTTATTTTATTTATTTATATATTTATTATACATATTACAGAGTGATCCAATTCGCCAACCACGCATAGTTTTTGGAGATTTGAAAAACATAATAAATAATTGCATAGAGGAAATAAATCTAACACCAAATCAATCTTGGCAAAGACTCCTGGATTTAAAGCAGTAAATGATTGATTAATTCTTCTTTACGACGGAATTGCATCTCCAGAATCTCATCGTGACAAGGAAGGTTATTATAAAAACGTTTTCTTAACTTGAGACTCTTTGCACTGATTTTCCCGTTGATGTAGTAGTATTATGAATACTACATCCATTTTACCCCCTATAAATCTAGGTCCAAGAGCAACATTCAAAGCTCGTTATTTAAGAAAAACAATGCGTCATACATTCAAGAAACTGCTGGAGGTGATAGAGATGCCTTTCGGGTTCGGTGGGAACAATATAATATAATCGATAAAGCCTATAATGAAATCATCTAGTCGAATATGAAGGGTGTTGCGAAAAGGTTATTAATTCTTTATTCATCAACCATACATTTTCAACTACAATTATTTAACATATCTTGCATTATAAATAATTAAAATCTATATTGTTACAACAGTATTATAAATAACAATAAAATATAGCTGAGGTGCTCTGGGAGGCTTCACTTTCACGGTGAAGGTCTAAAAAATCATGAACTACCACTGACATCGTGGCAACCATCGTTTGAAATACTCCATGGAAATAAAATTGGACCTACACCTATGAAGGCAAGGGAATTTACTGGCAACATATTGGGGAGGAGAATCTCATCCGATCTGGCCGGCGTAGTCACAAAGCCCGCAAAAGCGAGGGATGGAGAACTAGGCTCACCGTGAAACATCGTCTCTCTTTCATAAGAAAACTCCGGACATTCCCAAAGAATGTGTTCCGTGATTGTTCATTGGAGTCACAAAACTCGCAAGCCGGGTCATCCTTGAGACCCAGACCATGAAGATTGGCGTTAAAAGAGCCATGTCCCGTGATAAGCTGGGACACGTAATGGTTAGAAAAGGCTATTAGAAGAAATTCTAAAATAAAGTAAGACATTGATCTTTAAGCCATTTCCGGAGGCATCGAAGGTTGGTGTAAATGATAATCGCACAGGGGTGCGATTATCATTTACTGATGATGATTCTAACTGATGAAGAACTGCAAGAAATCGATTCCCATACCATGTCTCAAGGAAAATATTTTTTGGAAACTGTTTGCATGGAGCTGTTAGAAGAAAACGACGAAGGTCGCGAAAGAGTGAGTTCTGTAAAGCGTGCTAATATATATATAAGAACAATTCTTGCAAGAATTTAACGCATCTCTCCGGCGCAGAGCATCCAACAAATTAACGTTGTAATTATAATGATTACATTGTAAAACTTTATACGCGAGGCCATTATAAAGACATTATATACGAAAAATAATTATTTAAAAAAAATGTATATTGTAGAAAGATGTGAAATTCATAATCGTGCAGAAAAAAATAAATAGATATATATATATAAGGTTTTATTTAAAAATGCACAATGCGATGGTTTTTCGTCAACTCTTTCGACCGCTGCTGCGTACCCGGCAATAAAACATGCGCCGAGGAGCTCCGGTTCCTCTGGGACCTCTAGCGAGGCGCAAGGTCCACGGCTCCGTAAATCACGCCGATGCCAAAACAACGTGACATTTCGCCTTTCGCCCTTTCTTGCATCGGAAGGCGGCCGACTGTTTATTATAAATTATTGCATATTACCGGCCGCTGTGAGACACATAATAAGATTGCATACGATGCTTGCTGGTCCCCTTTTTCATTTTTATCGTTCTCTTTGCCGGCCGCACATGTATAACTAAGCCTGATAGAATGTGCGCTCGAGACCACCAATGCGAGAAATATCCAGCGACCATGCCACGATTATGGTAAAGGAAGCCGAGCTGGATTGGGTTAGGTCAGGTACCTTGAACTAGGATAGGTCACATTAACGCTGAACTTTGAGCTATTGACCGCAAATCCTTCGATAACACCGCCAGCGAGCCAAGGTACCGCAAAAAAAAGCAAATATTTAAAGACGTTCATTGATTTTTAATGTGTTTAACATCTCTTATCACAGATTTAGTACATAATTATAAATTGGAACAAACACTCTAACTGTTTTAACACGAATCGTGTGTTCACCGCGAGCCGATTAGCCAGCGCTCGGCGGCTGGGTGTTCAAGATCACGATATTCCCACGTATTTATCTTACAATTCTATTAAAATGATAGCAACATATCACGCAGATCTGGTAAACTTGACATAATTATGCTGAAAATAACACACATCGACGCGTAATCCGGTGCATACGTTAGAAAGTTGACTCACTTATATACGACGGCATCTCATCATCAACAAGATCGAGCAAACAATACGATATTTTGAAGACTTAATTGCCGATGTCCTATTTCACGTTTCGCCAATAAATCAGTGATACTGTCGAGTTATGCGAGATCTAGCAGTCATTATTCAATAAGCAATCGATTTGATAGGTTCATCACGTTCGCGTCGGATGCCGCGTTTGAATTCTTAATTCTGCGGCGGAGAAAGTGCGCAAGGTTTTGAAACCCCCGGCGGGTTCGATGCTATCTTCGGATAATAGAAAAATGTCTACGCCATTTTATTCGTACCAGTTGTAGTCGGCGGCGGCGGAATCAAGTTTTCAGTACTTATATAGCATTGAGGCTGTGTGACACTCCGGTTCAAACTGAATCACAATCGGCCGCCGGGAGAAAGTCACTTCGATGCTTACATACAATCACAATGGCGCGGTTAAATAACTTATTGTCTTGCAAATAAAATGCAATTCATTAATCGGATCTTACGTAAAATGCATCACGTTTGAATTTATTTGCGCTAGCCGGTCGTTAATTAATATTCCCCCATACAAAAGCTCGTTGTGCTTTTCCTGGTACTTAATAGTTTGCGCCACAAATAACATTCCGCCGTTGCCTTTTATCATTGCACGTTTGTATGCATTAAATGCATTGACTGATTCAATTGATCGATTTTGCTAATATGTCAAGGTTGCATTTAAAAAACTGCAGTTAATTATCCCTGCGGACATGTGCAGTAATAATTATGATTTTTTTAACAAATCGATTTAATAGCATAAATGATTATAATGGCTCCATGATTTAGACATGTCATTGTGCATCTAATTAATAATCGAATTGTGCAGATATTTCAGGGGCGTTTATTTTTTTCTACATTAGAAAGCACGTCCGCTTCAATGACGCTGAAGGTAAAGTTGACGTTATGACGTTTATATCATCCAATTACCCGAACGTCATCCGAGTGATATCGGATTTATTGCGATTGGCAACCAAAGCGGCTATCGCACCGGACCTCGTAGTTGGCTTGTAAATCATTATGCATTGTTTGCAAACTTGTCAGACCCTAATGCAAGTGATTCTTTTTATTCCGCCCAGCAAATGAACAATGCATTTGCACTGTGTGAAGTAATGGTGGTGCGGTCGCGGTGGGTGGACAGGCCATTCCTATGTCTGCATTGGACTGTTAAGATAATGCCCTTTTTATACGTCGGCTTTTGATTCAGCCGAAGAATCGGTTATTAAAAATATCGCACGCATAGCGAACGTCAATAAAATATGAGACAATTTGCCGGAGATTCGCCATCGGATCGAATTGCGGTCCGTAACGATATTGGTTATCAGCCGGCCCCGCTACTTTTTAAAGCATCATCGCATCAAAATGCAAAATAAAACATACATTTTTATTATTCAAACCGCAAATAATATATTATTTATTGAATTGGCTGTCGAGATTAGCCAGTTTTAACTTTTAATTATTGGCAGAACGGCCGCGCACAGAAGTTACATTCCATTATGTATTTTTTTTTAACATCACACATAAATTAATTTATGTAACAATATGTCGACGGATTGTGTGTTGTTTCGGTTAGGTCAGCCATGGGGGCGTTAAGGTTGGAAAATTTATATGCCGCACCACAATAAATACTGTAAATATAATAAATACATTAAATATAACCGTAAAATACGAGTTATTAAACGGATTATTTTTTTTTTGCGAAATCGTGTAGCGGACATCCGACGCCGATACGGAGGCGTCGTCGTCGTCGTCGCTCGGTTTTGTCACACGCACTTGAATAATTGTGCGATCCAGTCATTAGCGCTGGGACGAGGCTGCGAGCAACGGACGCTAATAACGAGACGGGAATGCAAATGATACGAAACCGAGTGGTGGAATTCGGGCCCCGCTAATAACGGCGGAATGCCTTCATTTGCAGACTGGACGAGGTGGTGGTGGTGCGGTGTGTAAACACGGGGATGGACGCTGGCTGGACGTGGGCAGCGCCAGCCGCCCATAAATCAGCCGCTGGGCTCCGGCCCTAATGCGCTTTTAGTGTTGCCAGGGGGCTCAGATAGCCGCTCTGGCACTGTGACTGAGATGTCTCCCTGACTACCTCCATGTGTGCGGTACTATTGTCGCAAATGGAAAGAGAAAACCATTGGCATCGACGTCTGAAGAAATGCTAAATAAATCGTTGAACCCTTTCCCTCATTATTTTTTTTTCAAATTTATTCAAAGAGATATCCATTGGGAAAATGAATAATAAGCATCTGTTGGGTTCGCTTTGATATCCGATTAAAAAACATTCTTTTTTTTAGATTAAATTTAAAAAAAAAGTTGTTAAAAACCTTTTGGGCCAATACGTCTGGCCAACGTTATGAAACAGTTTAACATCACCATCAAATCAAGGAAGCTCCGCCGTATTATATATATATTCCCATGAGATATAATCAGATATAATATTAATTATAAAAGCTTCCAGTAATTCAGATTAAAAACACATTGAAAATATTCCATACAATGTAGTTATCCCACGAATTGGCGGATTCTTAGGCCGTCCCATGTTTAAGATGTGTATAACTCAAAACGAGGTTTTACGTAAGTATTAATATTCAACGTAAATCATCATTATTATGCATAAATGCAAGTTAAAATACTTTTTATTGCAATTATAATGTCATTAAGTGTATTTCTTGAAATAAAAAAAAATACTTTGAAATATTTTACCTTGATACATTCCCGTTTCATATTCATCTCTTTCAATATAAATCCAACATGTCACAAACTTTTTGTATTTGTGTAAAAAAGTCTAAAAAATAAATATTATAAATAATCCTTTATGGTCCGCAATTGCGAAAAAAAATAAAAACAACAATATTCGCTACTGTTGCCGCGCGCGCGATCTTTTTTCTCGCTCGCATCTGGTACAATGTGTCGAGTGCGAGTGAAACCGTGCGATTGACACACGTCGCCAATATTTTTATTTTCAGAATAATCCTTTTAATAAAAATAAGTCAAGATATTGATGAATTCTTTATCAATATCTCGACTTGAAATGCTTGGGGTCTATTTTCCATAATAAATAGACCCCCTTCAGACGACGCGGGTTGGTTTCGAGCCGCCGTGATTGATAAGTTTATTTGCCATGTATTGATTGAATTATAACCAACAGAAAATCGTTAAAATCTAAAAAAAAATATTATTTTACGAAGAGAAATTAATATTTTAGAATAGTTAGCTAAACATTTATGTACATTGATTTAATTGAAGAATTTTTATTTCTATGCAATAATAATAAAATAATGTATCATACATTTTTGAACTAATGCGGATTCAATTTAATTAAAGAGCATATAAATAAATTATTTATTAACCTTACGCTTAATATTAAGCTTTGATTGAAGATTTATTTTATATATATATAGTAAAACTAATGCAATAATTAGTAATGTTTTATGTTAACAGAATAGGCAGTGTACTGTGTTCTTCATAAAATTAATGGTCATTTCCATATAGCAATTTTCAATCATGGAGTCAACGCTGAAGTTGTTAATTGAATGCAAGTATCAGCGAGGCACAAAGAAAGAAGAAGAATTTATCATATAGAATAATGGCTGGATGTGCGAGAGTTATAAATACTCGGTCGATCGTTCCGTTTGCGTGCATCAACCTTGCATAGTTAACGATTGGTGATTGAGGAGGTAAATGATGCATTTAAAGGACTCCCAACAGGTTTTTCAATCCTGAATGACAAACTCATCCGACACAAGGTAGGCCATGGGATTTATATCGCGCGTAATTTAAGTGTAATTGTTTTATGATCCCATTTCAACAACAAAAGAAACTGGACGAGCACAGCCTTCATATTAACAGCCATTGTGCATACGGCGAAACGTTTCGCTATCGAACAATACTGGATAATTGAAAATTCTTAGCATGTTGATACCACCGGCACAACAATTGCTCTAACAAGTCCTTGTAAAATAAACAACCACTCTCCCGATATGGCACGTACATAAACAAGTTAAAATAACGCATGCGAATAAATCATTCACTTAGATGAATGTCATTTTATAGGATAACAATGCATATTTGCATCGCCCGTGCAAAATCGCAATATTGCCGATACATTTTATTAGCGATGTGCGCGAGGGCCGGCCGATCAAATCGCAATTTAAATAATCTGGCATATGAATGGATGAAATAAAACCATCTCCCACCTCATTCAACTCCAGAATAATAAGAGATAATTGAAAACGAGCCGATCCCGGCTCGGCTCGTGCCACCCACACCCAACTTCTGAAGAAAACAATTTCGCGTTTCCACAATTGAAAAGTTGCATCCATCCGAATGATGGAGCTGCGGTGCTCGGTCGTCCTATTAACGGCGACCCAGGCTCCATAGACTTCCAAATGAAATTTGCAACGCCGCGACATTAGAGGAATCGTTCCGCATGAATGGATACCGATGTTGCAATCAAACAGTATAAATGCGTGGCATATGAATTTGATAATATATCAAGATGCGGTTTTGAAATGCAACCATTAAAAACCGCAACATGTGAAAGACTATTTTCGAGAGAATAAACTGGGGGTTAGGATATCATTAGTCTAGTGAACAATATGCAATATTTCATTATCATTAGACAACTCTAACGTATATTGCAATGAAATCAAATCTGTATTGAAATTTAAAAAAAAAATACGTTTGAGGTTTGTGTCCTGACCGTGCGTTGATATCACCACAAAATACATTAAAATAACAAAGTATAAATGAAACTAGCATTTTTATATTTATAATAAATGTATTGTAATAAATTCAATTCTTGCAATTTCTATAGACATAGGTGGACTCTTGAAGAATTTTAATTAATAGCCTTAGTGCCGCCATATATTGCTCATGTTCCGAGAACATTGTATGCGGTGATATCGACGAGCGGGCAGCGCACAAAACTTCACGTAAAGAAGTTAAGCATTTTATTTTCAATACAAATATTTTTATAAATACTTATCGTCATTTTATTTTGTTATAACAATATTATTATATTGAATTTGTACATGATTGAATTTTTTTTTGTAAAAATTCTTAGAAAATGCACCGAATGATATTAGATATATCATGAAAAATATATACATTTTTAGCGCTTCTTGTATATAACGTTGTCATAGAATATATGTATTGATTATTTTTTAAATTATATGAAATCACTTATTTTACATGGCGGCGTGATGGACGATATCAATTTCTCAACCGGCAACATTGAAAAGGGTCGATGTATCGCGATTAAAAGTCATAAAATATGCAAGATGCCTACCTTAGTGCTGGACGTCCGGATGGCTCCGCTGACGGCTATTGCATAAACTTCAACGTCGTAGGCGGAGGCCGCTTCTCTGTCCAGGGGCGCAGCCGTGGACAGTATGCCCAGGCGCGGGTCTATGTCGAAGAGTCGATCCACCTGCCTGCCTCCGTCCGTCACGTTCGTCACATAGTACTCCACTTCGGTCCCCGGGAGCCGGGCGCGCACCGCCAGGATGCTGCTACCGGCCGGTTCGTTCTCGTAAACACTGCCCACCAGAACGTCACTTTCGAACGCGGGACCTTCGCCCTCCGAACCGGTCGTTATCACCGTGATGTAGGCTTCCGTGCTTTTGCGCTCGCTCTGGACCGCCTCGTCGGTCGCTTTGACGGCCAGCCGATAGCGCGGCTCCAGTCTTCCCGTGACGCGCCTCAGCGTCAGGGCGCCGGTGCTCCTGTGCAGCCGGAACAGATCGACGTTGCCCAATTCGTAGGTCACCAAACCGTTCGTACTCGAGTCCAGATCTCTCGCGAACACGTTCATTATCACCAAACCCTCCCTGTCGGCCGTCTGGGCTTCTCTCGCCGGCAACACGGCCGCATTCATAGAAACGAACACCGGGGCGTTATCGTTTATGTCTTCCACGATCACGGTGACAAGTTTTTCTGCCGACAGTCTGCTGGATTCCGGTTCGGCTCGGTCCGAAGCCACGACCGTCAGACGGAACGTGTCTACGGCCTCTCTGTCTATGAGCAAGAGCGTGTGGATCACGCCGGTCCCCGCGTTTATTCCAAAATGACGGTTATGATCGTCCGGATCTTGGTGCGAAATCACGTATGTCACCTTGCCGTTTATATCGGAATCCGGATCCTCGGCGGTGACCGTCACGATGGGAGTGTGGATCGGGATCCCCTCTCGTATTTGTCGCACTATCGCCGTATTAGGAAAGCTCGGCGGGTTGTCGTTCGAATCTATCACCGCGACGGAAAAAAGTATCGTCGTCGACAGCCGCGGATTGCCGCCGTCGGAAGCCGTGATGTTCAACGAGTACGAGGTCAAATCTTCATAATCCAGAGGCTTGTGCAAAATCAAAGCGCCCGTTATCGAATCGACGCTGAAGGTGTCCTTTCTGTTGCCGGCCGCGATCGAAAAGGTGATCTCGCCGTTTATTCCCAAGTCGGCGTCGCTCGCGGAGAACTGCATCAGCTCGGCGTTTATCGGGGTCGTCTCCTTCACAGATATTCTCGATTCGGTCTGCGTGAACACGGGCGCGTTGTCGTTTTCGTCGAGAACTTCCACGGTGACGACCGTCGACGAGCTCAGGCGCAAATTCAACCCGGCGTCTCGGGCGACCACCGTCAGTTCGTACTTCGGTAGAGATTCGCGATCCAATTTTTTGGCGAGCGATATTTGGCCAGTCGCTTCGTCTATCGTAAATTTCGCGCCTTCGTTTCCGTCGCCGAGCGAATAAAACACGTCACCGTTCAGGCCTTCGTCCGCGTCGAACGCGTAAACTCTGACGACCTGCGCGCTTATCGGCGCGCCCTCGGATATTTGAACTCTATACGGCGTCCGCAAAAATTTGGGAGAGTTGTCGTTCACGTCGGCGATGTAGACGTTCACTTTGACCTTGTCTCGCAATTTCGAGATTCCGTTGTCGGTGACCGTCGCCTCGAGGGTGATAAGATTTTGGCCCGCCGACTGCACGAGCGCCTCGCGATCGAAGACGTGCGAAGTTTTGATGAAACCGTTTCTCGGGTCGATCGAAAAATCGCTCTGAGACGAGGAGAGCGAGTAAATCAGTTCGGCGTTGCGACCGATGTCGCGATCGGTCGCCGTCAGCTTCCCGACGAAGGAGTCCGGCGGTTCGTTCTCTCGAACGCTGAAGGCGAACGTCGAATTCGTAAACTCGGGCCTGTTGTCGTTTTCGTCGACGACGTGGACGACCACCGGAACCTGCGAACTCCTCGGCGGACTCCCGCGATCGCTCGCGGTCACCGTCAGGGAGTAATAGTCCCTCTCTTCCCGGTCGAGCGGGCTGCGGACGTACAGATAGCCGTCCGGAAAGACGCCGAACTTCTCGTCCGAATTTCCTTCGGTTATGCGGTACGCGACCCTTCCGTTGTCGCCCAAATCGGCGTCGGTCGCCGACAGGGCGAAAAATCTCACGTTCACCGGGGTAGACTCCAACAGCGACGTCTCGTACGAGGTGTGATCGAAGACGGGGGTGTGGTCGTTCACGTCCTCGACCGACAGGGCGACGGAATGCGTCGACGTCAGCGGCGGCCGGCCGCCGTCGGCGGCGGTCACCTCGATCGTGATCGTCGTTCCCGGCTCCGCGCGGATCGGTCTGTTCAAGTAGACGACGCCCGTCGCCTCCGATATTCTGAACTGGTCGTCCGCGTCGCGAGTCAGCGAGTAGGACACGGCGCTGTTCGCGCCCGAGTCGCGGTCCCTCGCCCTCGCAAAGTACACCTCCTGGCCGACGGCCGCGTTTTCGGGGAGGCGAACCTCCGCTCGGGCCGTCGGGAAGAGCGGGCGATTGTCGTTGACGTCCAAAACGGACACGTTCACCGTCGTCTTGCCGCACGCGAGGCCCGAGCGCGCCACCACCGTAAGGCCGTACGCCGTCTTCTCCTCCCGGTCGACGCCGCTCGCCGTCGTTATCCTCCCGGTGCGCTCGTCGATCTCGAAGACGCCGCCGGGATCGCCGTAAACGAGGGCGTACGTCACCGCGTCGCTCGGGCTCTTCGCGCGGACCCTCCCGACCTCGCGACCGAGCCGCGGGTCGCCCTCGCCGTCGTCCTCGTCGATCCGAAAGTCGTAGCCGCCCGGCGAGTCGAACGTCAGCTCCTCCGCGTACGGCTCCTTGACGATCTCGACGACCGCGTCCTCGGCGGCTCGTCGCTCGCCCCGGTCCTTCGCCGAGATCGCGAGCCGATAGAGCGGCTTCTGGACGTTCCTCGGGTCGCCCTGCAGGGTCACGACGCCGCTCCACTTGTCGACCGAGAAGAGCCCCTCGCCGCCGCTCTCCAGGTTGTAGACGACGACGGCATTGTCGCCGTCGTCGGCGTCGCTCGCCGTCACCTTCGCGAGGGGGGCGCCCTTCGGGACGTCGTCGGCGAGGGTCAAAAAATATCTCCGCGGATAGAACGCGGGGCCGTTGTCGTTCACGTCCTGGACGCTCAAAAATACGGTCGCCGTCGACGACCGCGGCGGAAACCCGCGGTCCTTCGCGATCACCTTGATCTCGTACTCGGAGATCGCCTCGCGGTCGAGTTGCAGCCTCGTCGTCAGCTGGCCCGTCAGGGAGTCGAGGGCGAACGCGCCCGGGTACTTTCGGCGGGCCGCCGGGTGCAGCGAGTAAGTCACGCTGCCGTTCGCGCCCTGATCGCGGTCCGTCGCCGTCAGCATCGCGACGAGGGCGCGCGGCGGGGCGTTCTCCGAGAGGCCGACGTCGATGCGCGCCTGCGAGAACTGCGGGGCCTCGTCGTTCTCGTCCAAGATGGTCACTTTCAGCCGGGCGTGGGCCCACTTCGGGTTCGGGCCGCCGTCCCTCGCGGAGACCCTCAGCTCGACGTCGCCGCGGACCTCGCGGTCGAGCGCCGCCGCCGTCGCGACGAGGCCCGACGCCGAGTCGATCGAGAACCAGCCGTCCTCGTTCCCGGAGGCGAACGCGTAGAAGATCTCCGCGTTGACGCCCGTGTCCTCGTCGGTCGCCGAGATCCCGGCGACGTAGCTGCCCGGCGGGGCGAGCTCGCCGAGGATCGCCGAGTACTCGGACTTCTCGAAGACGGGCTCGTGGTCGTTCACGTCGTTAACGTCGACGATCAGGAAGGCCGTCGCCGTCCGCGGGGGGGTCCCGCCGTCGGTCGCGACGACGCTCAGGTTGTAGCGGCCGATCTCCTCGCGGTCGAGGACGCCGTTGACGCGGACTATGTCGAAGCTCGGGGTCTTCTCGAGCCGGAAGTGGCCGAGCTCGTTGCCGGAGACGATCCTGATCTCGGCGTCGCCGTTCGGGCCCTCGTCGAGGTCGACGACGGACATCGCCGCGACGACGGAGCCGTCGGGAGCGTTCTCGTCGACGGTCGCGCGGCTCGCCGTCGAGGGGAAGTATCTGAACTTGATCGTCGGGTCGTGGTCGTTGGCGTCGACGAGGTTCACCGTCACGTAGGCGCGGCCGTCCTGGCGCGGGGTGCCGCGGTCGCGGGCGAACACCGTGAAGACGCAGCTCTTCGGGCAGGCGGCGCCGCCGACGGCCTGGCAGGTTTGCTGCGGGCAGCTGAGCGTCTCCGCCGTGGAGACGACGCCCGTCTCCGGGTCGACGGCGAAGCGACGCTCGTCGTCGGCGAGGTAGTAGGCGATCTTGCCGCTGTCGCCGAGGTCGCCGTCCGTGGCCGCGACGGCGAGCACGGGCGTGCCCGGCGGGGCGCTCTCGTTGAGCGAGGCGACGTAGTCGCTGTGCGCGAAGACGGGCGGGTTGTCGTTGACGTCGAGCACGGTCACGTTGACGCGCAGGTAGCCGCGACGAGGCGGGTCGCCGCCGTCGCTGGCCGACACGTTCAGCTCGTAGAAGCCGCGGGTCTCGCGGTCGAGGCGGCCCGTCGTCTCGAGGTGCAGGTAGGACGTCTCGCCGCTCGGGTTGGCGGCGAGGGCGAGGCGGAACTTGCCGTCGACGTCGCCGTCGACGATGCGGTAGTCGTCGGAGACGCCGTTGGCGCCGGCGTCGCGGTCCGCGGCCGCGTCCAGCAGCGCGCGCGTGCCGGCCGCGGCGGACTCCGAGAAGGCGACGGCGATGCTGGGCTCGGGGAACTCGGGCGCGTTGTCGTTGACGTCGCCGACGACGACGCGCACCTCGATGGGGTAGGTGGGCTGGCTGGACAGCACCACGAGGTCGTAGCGGTCGCCGCGCGGCGCCTCGCGGTCCAGCACGGCGCCGGTGGTGATCTCGCCCGAGGCCGGGTCGAGGCGGAACTGCTCGGGCGGCTCGTTGAAGCGGTAGGAGAAGCCGGGCTTGACGGGGATGCGGCCCACGCTGGTGCCGCGCGGGCGGCCCTCCTGCACGTGCAGCGTGACGCGCGTGTCCACGGCGCGCGACTGCATCTGCAGCGCCGTCGCCGTCGCCGCCTGCAGCGTCGCCAACTGCAGCGTCGCCATCTGCAGCGCCGCCAGCATCAGCGCAGCAGCCAGCCGCGCCAGGCCATGGCTGGGCGAGCTAGGGCCGGCGGGGAAGGGCGCGAGAGGGGAGCCGCATGCCGGGCGGAGGCCGCTGTCACAACATGGCAGCCGCGCTGGCGGCAGGCGCGGCGCGGGGCGCGGGGGCGCGGAGCTGCGCTACAACCGCCGGGCGGCGTGGCAGCGGGCACTGAGGGCCTGGACCCTCGCCGGCCGCCGCCCGCCGCCCGCCGCCCGCGCTCCCCTCCCGCACCTCCGCGCCCCTCGCCCCTCCTCCCCGCGGCCCGCGAGCCTTCGATGTCGAGTCGCGGGCTTTAAGCTCGTCTTCGGCGGTTCGGCCGGCCCGCGTCCGCGCCCTCTGCGACGGTTCCGATCGGAATCCGATAGTCGCGAACTCGACGACCGCCGAAACGAGCGCGGCCGCGAATTAAATACGACGATCGAAAATATATTTTCTTTCATATTTTCCGCTCGAATTGCATATTTTATATAAGATAAAATGACAGAATACGATTTAACAGACGTCCCAGAAAAAAATCCATTTTTTTGTTCCTTATTTGAAAGCTTCGAGCTTCGGGCTCGTTCATTTTATTCCGAATAATAAAATAAAATATATGACCAAATAAGAAACGCCGCGGAACGTTCCTATGGAATAAAATACTTCCAAAAATGTTTCCTCCCCCGGATTCGAGACGAAATCATCTCAAATAAGACCCAAATAATGGACATCTTCCCAGGATACCTAATATATATTTTATGTAACATATATTCGATTGACCTCTCGCGAATACCTCGACAATATTGACCGCCGAAGAAATAAACGAAGGCGGCCGATTTTTTAAATAATATTAAAAAGTATATTTAAATAAAAACTTTGCGATATCGAATTATTTAACGACCCGAATTATAATTCTAATTAAATTTACTAACAATTGTAAATAATATAAAGCTGCAAATTTATTGCGTCTTTTTTATTTGTTTTATTGCCCAACTCAAAATAATAAATCAAATTTGCGAAATGATAACATTTTTGAACGTCTAACAATATTCGGCGTAATAATACATGAAAATATTTTTTTTTCAAATTTTTTACTAAAGATATCGACTGAAAAATTGAATATGAAAATATTGAATATCCGATTAATAAAAAGATTTTCTTTTTGAAATTAAATAAAAAAAATGTCTGGCCCCCGAAGTAAGAAATATTATTACTGAAATAATGCAATGTTGAATACAACGAATAAGCAATATTATGCATATTTAAAGAGCTATTCAAATACGTCCAAAATAAAATGAACTAGCTTTTTAAAACCCGCAGCAAAAGATTTTCTTAGCTGTGGCGCATCGTTGTTTAAATAATAAACGATAGATTCCGAATAATTTTGACATTTAATAATGATTCGTCGGCAATCTAATTATTCCCAAGCATTTTGGCTTCGCCTATATGCATTTTCTTCTAGTTTATTAAGCCGGATGTTCACTATTTTATTTACAACGGTTCATATCTTCGCTTTATATAATAGTTTATATATTTATGAACAGATGTCTATTTTTTAATAAATAATATTGTTAATAAAATTAAGAAATTATTCAGCCCTCCTCAATTTAATTGATATATGTTGGATCGGGGGCATATTTTTTTTTCTACGATTTAAAGCGTGTTATAAAATTATTTTATTTAGCGAATTTGCAATCGCGGCCATTCCCGCCGGCAAATTATTTATATTATGACAATTACCCGGCGATAAATGCTATCGACCGGTATAAATTATGGGAGTATCTTCGCAACTGGAATAGAATTTAATTTCCTTATCATAACTGCGCTCGTAATTCTTTCCTGCATTTCGCCCGTCGTCGTTTTCCGTACACATAAATTATTCTAAAATAAGTGGCATATTTCGA
Source organism: Philopotamus ludificatus (assembly GCA_022495035.1). Taxonomy (NCBI): domain Eukaryota; kingdom Metazoa; phylum Arthropoda; class Insecta; order Trichoptera; family Philopotamidae; genus Philopotamus; species Philopotamus ludificatus. The sequence continues at coordinate 34,029 of JAGXCT010036128.1, read as the reverse complement.
CGACGGCGAAAATCTATGGGCGATAACCGAAAATGTATGAACAATGGTGTGTCGAAGAACGTACAATAATTTGATACGTTTTAATTCTGTTAGTGCATTTTCCCTCGGCTATCGACAATGGAATTATTATTCTGCGCCGGATTTAACGACATATTTTACTACCCAATTAAAATCGGTACATTTACGATGCGAGGGGGCCCCGTAAAGTTTAATATTGTAAAATAATCTAATAAAATCGCAGCATCCGTCTCATTCGGCGCCTCGAAAAAATAAATAATACCTCGACGATCCTCCTCAAAATACAATTCCGCGATAACGACCGCCTTGATAGATAATACCCGCCTAGCGGTAAATATAAACAAATATTTATTTATGAAATTATGGTCACAGTATAATTATAATGACCTTAATATATCCCTTTTTATGTTTATTCGAGCAAATAATCGACAGTAATGCTCCTCACAAAAAATAAATGTATTATAATTATTAATTATTTTAATTTTAAAATTTAAAACCTTTCAGAGTCGTTGATTAAAATTCGCGAGACTTTCTTTCGCATACATGATTAGCATTATTTACGCTTACCCGATATCTCTGCGATATGTTAATATTCTTTACATGCCCATTAAAGAAAATTGGACAACGATCCATAATGTTAATTAGAATAGTTTCAACCTTCGCGGCAGACGGGACAATAAATTATAGTTTCGTATAAAAGAACGAATATATTGTCTGGTTTCGATAGTTTGCAAAGATTTGCGTCGCCATTGACACGACGATATGAAGATTTTAAGAATCATCTCCGGTAAAACGAAATCAAAATTAAAACAATCCATACAATTTAATTATTTTTAATATTTTAAAGCTTTCATAATATTGCGCAAATCCTTCGGGCAATTGAGCAATTGCGTCCTGGCTCCGGATCTATGTCCAAATCCAAACATTACGTTTTGGTTGTATACGAGTTATTATAAAAAATATTTTTTATATAATATATAGAAGAAAAATTAACATATTTAATTGTCTACAGAGCGACTCAAGAAGATCCGCACGAATTAAATGTGGCCGATCCGGCGTCCATTAAAAACGCAAAATTTGCACCTAACGTTCCGTATTCCATATTAATTCATGGATATACGGGACATAAAGATTTTTCACCAAGCTCTGAAATACGACCAGGTATTATATTCTAGTATACTTGCGATAAAAACTATGCATTTACCAATTTCTTCGATTCGTTTCAGCGTATTTTCAACGCGGTGAACATAACGTGATATCTGTGGATTGGCATCCGTTGGCCAAAGAGCCGTGTTATTTTTCAGCGGCTGAAAATGTGCGAATGGTAGGAAAATGTTTGGCTCAATTAATCGATACCCTCGTGCATGATAGAGGAATTGCATTGGAGAAATTTCATGTCATCGGATTCAGTCTCGGAGCTCAAGCCGCCGGTGCAGTGTCTCATGGATTGAAATCGGGACGGCTCGAAAGAGTTACTGGTATTTATTAACCCCTAAAGACTCGACCTATTATCATCCTGGGGATCTTTTGTACGTCATAGTGTACACCTTATTTATTCAGTTGGCACTGTCAGTGTTGCCATGTAGAGTACAAAAATGATGTTAAATGGCATTGTCGTAATTTATAATAAAAATCAACTACTCTGCATTACAGTAAGTCTTGCGCGATTAATTGGTATTATTTTAAACAATAAGTTTATCGAAAAAAAAACATGAAGGAAAATCTTATTTATTGTACATGGTGGATTCTGGCTACATATTGTACAAAAAAGTGTCTACATACACACGTATATTTACTGAACTTTTCTTAAACTTTCGCAAATCGTTCTGGATCCGGGTCTTACTCATCGAAACCGTCTAAACTATTCCCGATCATATTTAAATCATTATCATCTTTGTAGTTTAAAATTGCTTTTGGTTATTTATTTAATTTCTCTTCTTCTGATAAAATATCTTCTTATCATCATCATAGGCGCAACAACCCTATCATAGAGCCCTGGCCTCATCCAACACCCTTTTCCATTTTCTCCGGCCTACTGCCATATCGCTCGATCTTCCGGTAAGTTTCAATGATGCAGTGTTCCTCTGTGCACAGTCCAACCACCTAATTCTTGGCCTTACTTTCCTCCGAGAACAGTAGGCTTGTTAACCATCCCGCACCTTGATACGTGATCGGCCCACCGGAGTCTGGCCGTTCGGTCTGTCCCAACAATTAGATCTGTATGTTAGAACGGGGCTCATGTTGGGCTTGATTTGAGCTAGTTTTCTTTAAGAGGAATCTCGACCATAAATGCTTTTGTAGTCCAAAGTAGCATCGGTTTGCCAGCATGGTTCTTCTGCGTACTTCCAAATTTGTTTCATTGCTATTCGTAATAAGTGAGCCGAGATATGTGCATTTCTGGACGGTCTCGAAGCTGTACTCTTCAACTCTCAGGGGTTCAAGAATCTTAAGGCCTCGTTGATCTTAAGTCCCATGCCAATTGCTACTCTCATTATTCGCTGGCATGCACAATGGCACATTTACCACTTGATACCTCGATGTTACGAATATTTATTATTTTTAGAATAAGTCAGGGGTCCCCTGAAGGCCGAAGACCCCTGTAGGGATGTATGCCGAGGAGCTCCGATGCCTCGTTTTGCCTTAAGGTAGCTGCCCACCTGAATCATGGATCATAATCTACGGAACAGTCAGTGCTGATGTTTCAAAATATGACCATTAAAGTAGCCAGCTGAAATACATGCCATAGTATGCGTTGGTCATGTGCTAATTCAATTTAGGGAATACTGAAAAATTATTAATTATTTTTGTTACAAAAAAAATCGTTTTGTAGAGCTGGACTTTGAGGCCCCTTAATTTAATGAGGCCTCAGGCGTACACCTCATGCGCCTAAAGGGAAATCCGGCACTGTGCATGCATCTTTGAGGGCCGTCCGAGGTCTGGCTACAATATCAATGTCATCGGTATAAGCACGAAGCTACACCGATTTATTAAGAATGGTGCCAGATGTTTCCATCTTTATTCTCTCGCCCTGAAATTTCAAATCCTCTGCCTTTAGATTTAAATTCAGTTATTTGACCATTACAACAAAATCTCTAATAGCTACGTCAATTTCTTCAGCTTGTATACCACTACTGGGATGAGATTATTCCATACGAAACTCATGGTAGATATTGAAATTTAACTCTAGACCAGTGGTTCTTAACCTGGTCCGATCGAACCCCAGGTGTTCGGTGAGTCAGTCTCCCGGGTTCGGTGGAGATCAAAACACACACCCGACTTATTGTACGATATTATGAAAAATATATATTATGATATAAGGGTTCGTTGAACGCGCATATGAAACTGGTGTGGTTCAGTACCTCCAACAAAGTTAAGGACCACTGCTCTAGACATTACCAATATTTTTAAGTGCTTTATAAATATTGTACTCTTTCTAAAATTAGGTTAACGATTTTTACTTCTGCCCATCAACAGCTCTAACTGCTTGCCCAAATGTATTTCAGAGTTAATACTTTTTAAATGTATATAATATTGGCATAGTAGTGTACGGTAGACTTGATGTTGGGTGTGCTGAATGTGGAAAAAAAATTATAAAAAAAAATGTTTTTTTATGAATTCTATTATTATTTATACAATAACTCTATTCTTCGTTTTTGCGACATAAATTTTTCAAGTAATATAAATGTAGAAAAATATCCTCATAAAAATAAAACAGAAAGGCACACTTTACGATAGTTCCATTGAAAAATTTATGTCGCGAAAACAAAGAATAGAATTAACGTATAAATAATAATAAAATTCATTAAAAAACAACTGTATTTTTTTATATTTTTTTTCTACATTCAACACACCCAACATCAACATCACCGTATGCCCTATATACTATATGTATATTGGACATTGATCCATTGGTTAAATAATAGAGGTTGTATTCGGAGGAAGGAATATTATTCTTATATTTTCATTATAGCCAGAAGGCGAAAGGGCAATCAACTAACAATAAAATCGTAGATTATTTTTGATGCAATATTTGTCTCAATATTAAGATGACGAAACCAGTATACAAATTGAGTATTGAGTGATCCATGCTCTTCGGTCAGATTTTCAAATGACAGGTAGTGATGTTTAAAAAAATCTTTAAGGCTCTTAGGGCTTCGCTGTAATATTCCCTCGCATTTTTTCTAATATAAATCAGTATCACCCGCTAATTTGTAATTCACATGTAACTTTGATGTTGTGTAGTTTGGAACGTCCTTTAAACTTATCCGTGGTTTGTAGTAAATGTAAGCACTATCACAGCTTTACACTTTAGATACTCAAAAAACTCATAGCTTTCTGGTACCACAAGTAAGCTTTGGGGTTATGGCTTTGTGTTAATTTTCTAGTTGAGATCTTCCTGATCTTAGTTTATTGTTTAATTCAATCATGACTGTTATTTTTTTGAACCATCTCTATTAATTTCGCAGATGGTCTAGACAGCTTCTTTTAACTTCTATCGTTTACCTAATAAAAAATAGCATAAAAAACGTAGATGGGTCTCATAATTTTTTTATGTTTGTCAAATAATATTTTTTGCAGTGGCAACACCATGTTATATTCGACAGCGCCACAGGCGATGGTATTGAGAACCAACATAATAGAAAACTGTTTTATCGACTCTACCTAAATATGTGCATGGTTGAAGTGGTAGATGGCGATATCATAATTTAAAAATAACATTCAGAAAGCTGCTTATGCATCTGCAATATGATTAGGATTCTGCAAACATTTGTTAAGGCACACGGGCTAGTGTATCACAATGGTACACGACCGCTGGCGCCAAATTATGACCGTCCGGTAGTCGACGGCCGTTCGAAGAGCGGTACTAAGTAAAACACGCTTTGTATTGTAGATGATGCTTCATTGAAGACGTGATGTCAGTCAGTCTGTTTGGTTTATCTCCTTTTAGATGAAGAAAATGGTCTTGATACGGCGGAAGGTTCTCAAAGATTCCTTTGGACGTCGAAGCAGAGATTCTCAAAGATTCCTTTGGAATTAGAAGCAGAAGTCTCAAAGATTCCTTTGACGTCGAAGAGATTCCCAAAGATTCCTTTGGTACTGAAGTAGAGATTCTCAAAGATTCCTTTGATACTGAATGAGGTGCAGAGGTTCCCAAAGAGTCCTTTGGTACTGGAGAGCTTATCTCGATATGAGAGTAAGACTGGAACTGATTTGAACTTTTTAATCCCGATTAATATAATGGGTTTTAAGAATATGCCGCTTGTTATCGAACAAGGATGAATGGAGAGGGGGTATTAAGAATGTGCCGCACGGTTTTAAATATGGGATACTCGGGATAAATATCCGTTGGCGAGAAAAAGAGTGTTCTGAGAGATACTTTCGGATAGTACGATAGTTGACATCAATGAAGAACTCATTGTTGACAAATGATGGTCGATTTATAACACATTCAAATAATTCAGAATATTTTTTTTATAAAATGATCAGGCTGATGTGAAAGATTCACATCATCTGACATTCTAGAACATAAATGCGCATTCCTTTTTTTTACTCCCATACTGATTTTATTTACAATAATAATATAACCCCTCTTTCCATTTTATATTTGGGGCAAGTAATTTAAAGTAGCTTGTCGTTTGGGGTAAGGTAGCGGATTAAAGATCTTACGAATGCTCACCAACTAACTATGTGAGATGATATTGATCGAATTTAATTGAAACAACTCATCGTTGGAATCCTTGAAGTCACCTACGATCCTCAGTAATCCGTAAAACCTGTAAAAGTAATCATGATTCAACAATCAACATAACAAAAATCTAGATTTATTAAAACCCAGCCAAGTCATTGTCTTCTAGAACGATTTTCGACTTGAATTACTTGCAACTTCATATCCCGTAGAACCACTGGCCTCAATGTCCAATAAATTTTGCTTACATGAGCAGTTCTTGTTCATTTATTATATTCATAGTGCATTGGCACACCCTCAGACCGATCTTAATCGGTGAAACTTATTTCACAAAGTTTCCAAGCTGATTTCTTTTCATTTCATTTTCTATATAGTCATTGACTTTAATCAGAAAATAATCCTGGAATAACTTCTAACTTGTTCAGTTTTGTAGATCTTCATATTGACGAAGGATGATTTATTCAAAAAATGTTGTGATACTTTGAATTCTCCTAGGGATATCTGACTGTAACGCTACACAACCTTAGAAATACTCTAACATCGCAGAATAAAAGCCATACGTAATCATTAACTAGGAATTCTTATAGCATTCTTTAGCATGTCCTTGACTGGCTGTCTCTAGTCTGCGTCTTTAGTTATCAGGTTTGTCCACTTTTTGTGAGCCCTTTTATGCCTCTTTCGCTACGGCTTTATTTGAAGAGTCTGTTTGGCTTTCCTATCTGTTGATAAGACCTTCAGAATCCCATCACCATTTCTAAATTTACTAAATATTATATTAGGTTTAGAATTTTTTATATCATTTCTCTAGATCACAATTCTGGGAATCATTTCTTCGCGCTTCTTTGCGCAAAATGTCCTATCCAGTTCTTGCATAAGAATATGATTAGGCGCTCTCTCAACGTGGTAAAAGTCAAAACTCAAAGTTCCAATTACGGCATTTTATCTATTATACGACCGTTACTTCAAGGCGCTGTTCTGCTAATTATTTGTTCTAGAGATTCTTGCGGATGAGAAGATTCTGTGGGATTACTTTTTTGATGAAGGTTTTGGAGTAGCACTTCGAATCAGTTTCTTTAGCTGCATATAGGATAGAAGGTGTGTTGGACAATCGTGGCCACATCACGTACGAAAAGTATCCACCTCGTCGGATCATCTCAGCGTTGAAATTCCGCGTGAGCCTGGAATTCACTTCAAGATATCTTAAGGAACTCCTTATGGGACCGATTGGACAAGCTTTTGTTCTCCACCATTATCACGCTCGAATTCCAATAGACATGGGGTAGCAAAACGAATCAAGAATCATCTATAATTTACTCTAATCTCTCCGTTGTATAACACGTAGCTGGCCTGCCTTGCTCTACTCTTATCCTCGTATCGCTACGAATCAGATACAGCACGCCAAAATCATCAAGTGGACAATGGGAAGCTCAACGGGGAGTGCCACTTAATTTCCCTAGGCAAAGAGATGATCACTCACCCAAGTACTCACCGGTTAGATCATTAGAAGGTGGATACCCACCCAACCGGCTATGTAGAATAGTCCAAACTTTAAAGATCTATTAAGAAATGTCTTCTTCACGTCTTATTTAAATATAACTAATACATGGTACTTGCTAGCGTGTAAACTTAGGATTTTAGCTATATCAACTAATAGATGTGTCAACCAACTTGTTTGATCTATGATGCAGGCATTTAGCATCACTCTAATTTATTTACTGTATTTTTTTTAAATCTATGTCGAGGTTGGAAATTTTTTTCATCATCTCGGGGTGTTTGAATGCATTTCCCTTATATCATCTATTATGTATTTAATTAGAGATTATTTACATTTAAGTTTTATTTACTGAGCTTGAACAGATTAAGGCCACAACAATTATTGTCATGACATTGCCTTGACGACATTACTAATTACGGCGTTTATGACTTACAGACAATCATAAAACCGCTCTGTTCGATGCTGTAGCAATATCGATCGATACAATCTGACCCGGAATCGATTTTTGAATGAGATTTTCCATTATGTCATACAACATGTAACTAAATTTAATAACAATCACTAATACCTCATAATGCCATCAATCAATGCATGATCAATCGTCTTATTATGAATAAATTTCATACATGGTTATATAATGAATCTCGTTTATTAATTGTTTGCATTGCGTAATCATTCACTTGCAAAATAAGTGATTAATCATGTTTTTTTTCATTAGGCTTAGATCCAGCGATGCCATTGTTCGTTACGGCGGACATAAATTCAAAATTGGACAAATCGGATGCAAAATTTGTCGACGTCATTCATACGAACGCCCTGGATAAGGGAAAACTCGAGGCGTCTGGACATGTCGATTTTTATGTCAATGGCGGAATGAATCAGCCTGGATGCAAGAACAACGACGTTAATATGAGTAAATATATATTTTTTTCAGAATAAATTAATTTCCGCATCCAAACGTATTGACCTTCGCGAAGAGAATATTTTGATTCTGCATAAAAAAAATCTATATAATGCAACCTTAGTTTCGTTACTTTATATGACGACCTTCAAATTGATTATTAATCAGAGAACGGTACAACATACCTGTTAAATCCATCCAATCATAAACAAAGTATTTTCATATATTTTTTAACATATTACATTACAGAAAAATATTACATTGCATTTGTTCATTTATTTTATAACGTTCGATGGTCAATACTTGTAATAATCAGGTTTTACGATGGTCAACGGTTAGCAATCATCAAGTATCTTATAAATCTTTATCGGATGTGATTAATCGACCAAGATATACGAGGCTATAGTTCATTAGATTACAGAGTAGAAGGAGTACTAGAGAAGGATTTAATCGATACTCTTCGCCTTGCGCTAAACGTGCATCGTTTAAAATCAGAAGGATTTTACAACGTTGCGAAAGATGGAGCTAAAGCGAGGAGGCTTTAAAAATTAGCTCTGACACAATAATATAAAAAAAAATATCCACAGAAATGTTGAAAGATGTTTTTGTGACCAACGATTTCAAAAAAAAGGCGACACTCTTTGACAATATCTGCTTGATGGACATCGAAAATCGGGTATTTATATATATTTGGAAAGGTTTGTTTTAAAAAAATATATTTATGGCAAGGATATACAAGCTAGAGGTGTTTAGAAATTCCCTACATATTATAGAAGAGATGTGCCATAGTGCTAAGTAAAAATTTCTTTTCGTTGATACGTAAGATAGACAAAGCACTCGAAAAGAATATTGTTAAATAAATACAAGATTTGAGAAGACGTCTATTGATATCGGTAACTTCTGTAAGGTTTCACATCTTTTGGCGTCTACAGCGAATTTCTACTCGTAGAAAATACGGAATATGTGCATTTATGGAAATATGGACAAAACCAAAGATTACATTTTTTTACGCAAACTAAAGAAATAAAATGATTACTTTTTAATATTGATTTAATTAATATTTTTATTAACATTTGTGCTTGTTTTCTTGTCTTAAATTATGTTTACAAGTAAGTTTATTTAATTATTTTACTTTGGTTGCAATTCACATTGTTGATTGATGTACTTTAATTATAATGTACGTATTTAACATATGATAATTATTTTTAAAGAAATGATTATAATCATTATAATAATAATAATAATAATTATGTGGCCCCCGACCCGATCATTTAAAATCATTATGATCATTTAAAATCATTTAGAATGTTGTAATATTTCAATTTATTATAGTAAAAAGTAGGGCTTCTAAACGTTCAGCTTCTAGCGATTGCTTTTTGAATGTTTGATTTTGTATTAAATATTTTTAAGATCATATACTGAACCTGAAATAAACCGATATCTTTTTCTGTTAAAATGAATATAAGACTTATCTTCAAATTTTCAGTCTTATGTTAAAATCTTTGTTGAATTGAATAACTCTTGTAATACAAATCCTACATGTCACGAACTTTTTGTGTTTGTCTATGAAATAAATATTATAAATAATTAATGGACTTTATTGTCCGCAGTTGCGAAAAAAAATAAAAACAACACGATTCACTTCTGTAGCCACGGGCGCGATGTTTTTTCTCGTTCGCATCCGGTACGATGTGCCAAGTGCGAGTGAAACGTACTAGTGACACTTGACACGAGAATTCAACTGTCGGTAGACGGGCCACGCGAGGGGGCCCTCTTGACCTCCTCGTGGTGCTTGGCTTGAGTAAGAGGATGGGAGCCAGTGGGGAAGTCCCCTAGAGCAGACCGCGCTCCGGGCAGCACCCGCGAGTCAGCTTGCCAGGCAGGTCACTACGGTTTCTCCGTCCTCCGAAACTAACAGAGGGGTCCTTGGCGAGAGTCCCTACCCGACGGGAGTGGCTACCCCGACGGGTGGTGCGCCTTGGGTTCCTCCTCGGCGACGGAATTCCCTGTTGTCAACCGTTGCCTTGGGTGAGCAATTGACTTCCAGTCGAACTTCCAGCTGTCTAGATGATGGCATTGTCTGCTGGGAAACCTGTAGTTCTGTTGCTGATGAAACATTTGAAGAGACATCTTAGCTACGGCGGGGCACGCGGGTACTTCCCGGGCTTTAGAGTAAGCGATTGAGTGTGCAGAAGTGGCAATTCCGCACAATTTGCCCTATTGGCCCTGTCGCAAGCTTCGTGTTGCGATACTGGAGAAGGGGGTGGGGAAGGAAATCGACTCCGTGCTTCGTCACTGATAAGCTGAGCCTCATGTGGTCCAGTACCCGCAGGGCATTGACCGAAGTCCGGGCCTCAGTTGGACGTGAGTTTGGCGTGCTTATCCGTAAAGCCAATATTAATGTCGGTAGACGGAGCTTATGGCTGGCGACCTGACCCGTATTCGAATAGCCAAGATAACCTAGAAGACGACCGTCACAGTCCTGACATCAGGGACTTGACTCTGCGTAGTGTCCTCCAGGTGGCAAAGATCCGCCTCAGGGTTATAAGGCCACTTAAATAATAATAATGCTGGAGGAAGAAAATTTCAAATTGAGTATGTTCCTTCTGAATCTGGAAAACTCAAGGCTGATACCGGGGTTCCAATTAAATAGAATCGACTGTATTTCTAGGTGTGACACTGCACCAGAATTAAGTTCGATTTTTTCCCGAATTTTGACACATCGAACACAAAGGGTTAGCCATCCATGTAATAGGGAATTTCTTCAAGGATTCAATATACGATCTCAATGATGCTAGAGAGCAAGTCATCGAAATCACTTAAGACTAACAAACCTTTCCGAAGCAAAAAAATTCGAAGCTGAGGTCCCTGGACTGTATGCAGTAAGATTCATCATTGAAACTAAACAGAAAAAGGATGGTGCTTGATAAGGTCAAGGCTGCAACACTGAACCTTTAGCACGGATTATAATAATTAAGTAATTGACTGATTAGATTAGAAAAAAAATCATTTACGTAGGTTTTGCGAAAAATCATACATTTTATCTAACTATAAAATATTTTCTATAAAATTATAATTGAGTCGAAAAATTCATTCTTTGTAGTTTTTTTGTATTTAATCTTCTTTATGTTCATATAGGTACCTCAGGCTGTAATCACTGGAGGGCACCAGTGTACTATGCAGAATCAATCAACAGTGAAACTGGCTTTTACGGCATGAAATGTTCTTCGTGGTTCCTCTTCATGCTCGGATGGTGCGAAATTGGCGAGAACACCGACGAGGTCATCATGGGGGAATATACCCCGAGCACGTAAGCACAAATAACGATCATATTCGTAATCCGTCAATTTCCGGTTCACCTTTAGCCGCAATATAATTGGTGAATTACAATCGAATGATGATATTGACATTTTTAAAAACAATTATTTAAACGACGACCACTTTCACCGTACATGAATGACTGTGTCACTACCGAGTGGCATCGACATAATACCCAATTTGGCGATGCATTCACCATTATCGCATCTCCGTGCATACATATTCATAATCCACTTTCATATGATCCAAAAAAAAGTTAGTAATGGCCATCAAACGTAACATTGGATATTTTTGTATAAAAATATCGTTTATATATGCAATATGTCGTGGGAATCGTATAATTTTTTTAGGCAATAAAAACATGGAGAAAGTTTGCATATGCTCTGTTATGAATATAAACATTTTAAAGTAAATTCAAATGATCCACGACGACAAAGACGCGAGCTAACTTTCGCTCGTTGCAGATTATCATCAATAACTTATTGCAATTTGATGTCGAAAATGTTTACATCAAGGATTTTTAGATAATTATATTAAGTGAACTTGTATCTAATGATCTTATATTGATTAATTCCTCATAATGAGAATAATCGTTTATTTAAACATTGAGCATCGAACTTCATGTAAAAATTTGTTCAGGCAAGTATTTATCTGCACGAACTGAGATTCACCGCAGAACGCCCTTGACATTTTTAACAATATGACACGCAATACATATTCCACAATTATCGTAGAAATAAAATATTGATTAACTAAGTGACAAATATTTTACCATATTTCCAGCGATAATTAAATCTGCAAATTATTGCATGTTTAGAAATTTTGTGTATGCGTAAATATTTTACACGTTTTTCTTGCGTGTTTTGAAATATCACACATTGTTTAATGCTAATTAAATTTAAAATTACTATCTAATTGCGGTAATAATTGTTTTTCTCTATGAAACTTGTTTCTTAGATGAGTTTTATATAAAATAAGATGAGAAATATCCGTGTTTCAAAATCCTTTGCTTTATGATTTGCTAATGTTCATCTTTAATTGCACATCTTGTACGACAACAATGTTCTTTCACTGGGCCAAATGTCAGGCATTGTTCTGATACTTTATTATTTCTACATACGCTCACTGCAATAAATAATATGACACATTCTTTGATTATAATGATCTCTTAATTACATTTTCAATAAAAAAAATATTTTTAAATTATTTTTGGTACAATAAAACAATATTTTGATTGCAGCTTGACATTGATTAAAATGTTTTTTGCACAATATAAAAGTTAATGCTCAAAATGGTATTTTAATTGCATTTTTTTTTTATACATTTTGCAGAGCTGAAGGACTTTACTTTGTTGACACAAACTCTGAAGCACCTTTCGCTAAAGGTACGTGGGCAGAACAACAGCAAAAATCGAATATCACAACACCAGATCAACCAGAAATAGCAAATCCTAATGAGTGCAATAAAGAACAATGTAAATAAAATCCATGTACATTATTAATAAACATTTTCATATACAAAACAGCATTATTTAAAAAGCGAAAGATATAGTATTTAATAATAAAAATCAATTATTTTCATATATCATTATTTTTCATGATATAATACTGTTTATGAAAATAATATCATACGTTACAGCAATTACGTTGTATTACATTTTAAAAAAAAATGTGTATGTAATTTAAAAATTATAAAACAATGACTCGAGCTATTGATAAAAAGGGGTCACATCACTACAGCATCAAGCTGGATATTATGTACAATCATTGAAAACAATAACCGTGAGAATTATACTGCAATTATGCTGAAAAAAAAATACTATCTGTTTCTTTTTAAATAATTTTAATTGCATTTTTTTTAAATAAAAAAGCTCTGTATATTACAAGTGGATTGCACTATATTTTTTTGAACCTATAAGAAAGTCGACTCTCACCTGTACCGATGACCGATATTAATAAAAAATATTTCTAACCGGATGATCAGACTTTGACACCATCCATCTATATCGACGTCATAAAAATGGCGTCAAAATTATTTCGAAAGTGCAATAAACCCTTTCGTGACCAGCTGTTATGTTGTGGACAGATACAAAAAAAACTGACCCCATAGATTGAAGTGCAAAAATACAGGTTATGTTATTATAGTTGCATTACCATCATTATAGGCATGGAAAACTGTTGGTTCTTGGAAGTATTGTACATATGTATGATTATTCGTCATTTAACATAGTTGTTCTGATGTTATTAAATATATAGTAAGTATTAAACAACATTTTGCATCTTGTAAATTAATATGTCAAGGTATTATTTTTTATTATAAGATAAATACGTGTTAAAAATATATGTTGGTATTAAAAAAATCTGCATCGATTGCTCGAATAATATTCTGGATCCGCTAATTATAATCGTAATTTAAAAAAAAACAAATAATAGTGATATAGAGATAATATCTCAAGATAAATCAGACAGAACTTGAAGCACAAATCCATTTGTTAAATAAAAAATACCTTATAAAAAACAAGTAACTCAGAAAAAATGATCCCAATAAGATAAATGTATGTTCGCTAATCAGAAGGAAATGCCATCATTCTTTAATTAAATAATAAACGGGTTCAACATTTACCATACCTCGTCAAAAGTTTTAAATTTAAATTAATATATAAACATAATAACTCAATAAACAGTAAATTACTTTTTTTTTTGAGTCGTGAAGCGATTAAATATTATTATATTTTTTTTTATATAAGATATTAATCCACTTTCTATCATTTCTGAGGATCGTGACCATGTGCATGATTCCCCTTATGGAGGACCATGGA
>JAGXCT010036128.1:0-19581 GCA_022495035.1 Philopotamus ludificatus | reverse complement strand
CAATTAACTTTAACAATCATAATTTGATTGTAATTACCTCCAAGCTATGACGGGTCTCCCTTCCCTTGGGTTTCATTAAAAATAACAATACTCTTTTTATTATTCTTAAAAAAACAAGTTATCGTCCAGTAAAAATATAAAAACAAAGAAAAAGAACCATTCACCGGAAATTTATTTAAACAACCCCCCTCCCTCTATTACATTTCCACTTTAAATTAATTTATCAATTCGATTATAAATCATATATTTTTATAAATATTTTTTTCCACAAACCACACAATCCACAAATTGTTTTTTTTAATAAAATCAGAAACTTAAGATATATAGTTCTAACAAATGAGAAAGTACCTTCTTATTACTTAATATTCAAGATTTTTTAAGTAAACTACCTAACTAACTTACTAACTAGATATTCGACTTTAATCAAAAATTATTTACAGATCTTCATTGTGAAGACTTGTCTTCATGAAAGTGAATCGAATAGCTTTGTAACAAAATCTGACAGTAAATTAAGTTTACAATTTATACAATTTATATTAATTTTTCCTTATTAACCGATCCGTCACGACGGCTCAAAAACAACCGCGTCGTCCGAAGGGGTCGATTTATAATGAAAAATACACCTCGAGCATTTGTCAGTTCACACGTCAAAAAGATTTCATCAATATCTTGACATTATTAAAAAACGGACTATTCTATGCATAAAAATAGTTATTCATGACATGCATAAAAATAATTTGGTCGATATTTCAGATTTTTAACGAAACAATATGATGCGTAAATGACATATACATATGCCGCCGACTGAGTTCTCGCGGCACGTGTCACTAGTATACGTTTCACCCGCACTAGGGACATCGTACCGGAGCCGGCGAGAAAAAACATCGCGTCCGTGTCTACAGAAGCGAATATTGTTGTTTTTATTTTTTTTAGCAATTGTGGACAGTAAACGTGAATGATTATTTATAATATTTATTCTTTAGACCTTTTCAAACAAATATAAAAAGTTTTTGACGTGTAGGATTTATATTATAAGAGTTATTCAAGAAAAACTTGGGGTCCCCAATAAACATCGACATGGTTAGGTTAATAAATTTATATTTTATTCCCACACCTTAATCTCAAATATCATTAGAGCTAAAATACCAAGTATATAGAGCGACAACTATATTTTATATTTTTTATGAAAATTTACATATATTTTTAGATTTTAAATACAAAGTTTCAGTACCCCTGAAGTGAGTCTTATACCGCAGGAGGTATTCGCAGTCTTTGAACGCTGAATTCACTTTCTCGCGACAGACGCATTTAGTGATTCGATTATAGCAGACGTCGTCAAGTGACAGTGGTCGGAAGACAGCACAAGAAGTCTATAATCAATTAGTAATAACGAGTGAAACGTGCAATTTAGCAAATTGGCATATGCAACATGAAGTAGATTTATAGAAGACATAATTTTAAAAAAATTGAGTGAATTGTGTACAAGATGCACACTAGATTACCAAGGTATAGCACGTGCAGAAGAATTGTGGTGTTTTCGTTGTTCCTCCTCATCTTTCAATTGAAAGGTTCGTTGTACTTATTAATTTAAAATTACAATGCAATTTAAAAACAAACTAAAAACAGCAACGAGTGGTTGTTCTTGAAAGTCATCTTTTATTAAATACCTTTCACTGTATACATTGATTGTTGAGTTACATTATAATTCATGCATACAATTACTACCTGTTATTTAAAAAAGAATTCATTTTTTATTGCAAAAAATAAATAAATAATGACTCTGTTTAAATTTTGACTGCAAAATCGACGGTGTTTTTGCGTAAGAGATTATTTAAATATTAAATGAAATAGTTTAATATCTAGTCGTTCAAGTTTTGTACGTGTATAGCTTCAGCAACAACTTATTCCCATGGATATAACGCGAGAAATAAGATCACTGTTATATAATCTCACCTGTTGATCGACTTTTGCAATTGATTTAATTTAAATATAATCGTTTTGCAATTAAAACAGAATGGTTTCTCTTCCTGATATTTGTGTCGTATTTGATACAGTTTCTCGGGGTCGTGAACTTAATTTTTTTGCATATTTCATTTTCATTGTCGATCTAACAAGGTTAAAAATTCCATTGCCTTCGACCAAAAGCGTTGGGTAACCGAGAGTCCAAAATCACGGTCACGTTCCATATACATTGGTCCGTCTGAGATCTAACGCGGCAAGAAAGTCAGCTGATTCCGTTTTTAAGGTGAAAGTCGTACCAGGTAATTCGATTGTCATAATGTCTATTACCACTGCATGTTTAACTGTTACGGAAATCCAGTTTACAATCCACGTGAAGCACTTTCCATATCCAAGCGTTGTAAGATGTAAACATAATTTACGAGCAATGCCATCGAAATCATGTTACAAGGTCGGAATTTGAATTTTGCGGAAATATTATTGGCACAAATAAACATTTCCAATTATTTACAAAATATCGTCGATCTAAAATGTTAATATCTAACATAATTAGAAAGTCGGCGCTGATACGCCGTACAGATTTAGGCTCTTAATTGTATAATTAACAAGTATTACTTCACAAATTGTATATGATTTCATAGACCCTTGAGTTTCGATTTTCGCACTATGAAATTAATATAAGATTTGTTAAAAAATCATCAATTTTAAACTTTTTAAGCTAAAACAACAATATCAAAATATCCATTAGGAGCAGCAATATTTATATATTTAACAATATTGCAACAAAATTCATATTTAAAGGATATTGCGTAAATTTTCATTGATTGAGTACGCGATGATCGAATAAAATCAGTCAAAATTTGAAAAAAAATGTTTCAATCGTCCAGTATGTCGAGGGCGTTTGATATTTCTCAACAGTTCGAAATCGTTATAAATACAAAGTTTAATTTTATCACTTACCAAGGTTCCTATGTACTTTTTTTCGGTCGATTGCATTCTAAATCTGGATCAGAAACAACTCATATGTATCGATATTACAATTTAAATCGACGATCGTTGAATTTGTGGCATACACGCTCAATCGAGGCAGATAAATTTCATCGTTCGACTGGTTTCCGTCGAAATTATGACATATTTGTTTATTAATGACCGAATATGGCAATTTCTTATTGCATGTTTTAAGGAAAAAAATCAATGATAACTCATTGTTACATAATTGCGTACGTATGGAATCAAACGCGTGACGAGTGAAAATCGTTGGTACTTTCATGGTTGGATGCCCGTTTAAAAATAAGAGCTGAATAAAATTTATGTTTTTGTTATAGATGCGAATTGTCAAGAGGATGATCAGCCGAAGAGACCGGAAAATGTTGCAGATTTATTCAACACCACCTCGTGTCTGGATCCGCCATTCAAATGTCCACATCCAAGGATACAATTCTTTTTATTCACTAGGTTTGTGTTAAAATCACTCATCTTTAATTATTATTCATAATTGTGTACCTAAATATTCAAAACAAAAACAATATTCGCTTCTGTAGCCATGGGCGCGATGTTTTTTCTCGCTCGCATCCGGTACGATGTCCCTTATGCGGGTGAAACGTATACTAGTGACACGTGCCGCAAAAATTTGGTGGTCAGTCTACCGGTGGCGTGGCCTCAGTCTACGGCGGAACATCGCTGGATGTGAATGTCATTTACGCGTCTATTGATAACTAATGATTAGTAGAATAATTCCAAAATATTGACCAAATCATGCAGCAAATCATGAATAACTATATTTATTCCTGGAATAATCAATTTTTTTTGTCAAGATATTTTGACCTGAAATTCTTGGGGTCTATTTTTCATTATAAATATGCCCCTTTGGGCGATGCGGTTGGTTTCGAGCCGCTGTGACGGATCGGATAAACTGAGACATTATAAGTAAGATAACTTTTAGATGATAAAATTATATAAGATGATAAGAATACGATGATTAAAAAGCTTGCAACAGAAATGTTATGTGTTATATACGTCGTCCAACAAAGTTATTCTAATAACTATCACAGGTCTGAAAGAAAAGTAAAAATATGAAAATTATGCTCAGTAACTTTAATAGAACTGAAATGATCTAAATTCGATATTATTAAATATATCTTCTTCAGCTAAACACTCCAGGTAGAGATTTCTGTCTGCATCTTCTGGACAAAATTCGTTTTGTCAACAATTTTTTTTATTGTTGACAAAATTGTTGACACATTCTAATTGAACTTGAATGTAAGAAACTAAAAGTCAAGATCAATATTTCCAAAATCAAACTGATGATAACTGATAGAATCTTTCAGCTTTCAAGATCAATTAATGTTTCGGATCTGGAGAGGGTCGAAGAATTTCATTATATCGTATCTCTGGTTGCGAGTTACGGAAGTTATGAGCCAGAATTAAGAAATCGAAATGGAATGGCTAAAAATGTAATATCAAAGTTATCGTCAATTTGGAAAAACAGGGGAATATCCAAAAAGACAAAAAATGAGGAATTTGCAAAAAATTTGGGGACTGGTATTCTCTGTGCTTACTTGCCGTTTGTTCTAGAAGAAATGAGGAACAGAAAGATGACCGATTCTTAAATATATGTCTCAAAAGGATTCTTCGCTACTTTCACAAAAGGATTTTTCGCTAGAAGAAACGGCAACCTTCAGAATCTCGTCGCGATTGGTAACGAACAAGGACACAGGAGAAAGTACAGGGCGTCCATCCACTGGACCGAAAACAAGACCGCCATATGGAATGCAGAGCATCCTTGAGAGCCACAATCAAGAAGATTGGAGTCAAGAATGGCCGCGATTCTTTGACACAAGGGTTACGACTAATTAAGAAGACAATTCACGTTGTGTTTGAATTTACATTTTATTTATTGTTGAAGAAGTTCATCTACCCATCGTTCACGGCAGCTCGAAAACAACCGGGTCATCCGAAGGGGTCTATCATAGTCCCCAAGCGTTTCAAGTCAGGCTAAACTTCATAATTTATATGACATTTTGGATTTTTTGACTAATCAATATGATGCGTAAATGACACAACACCTTTATATTATATTTTCTTTATTCAAGGTTGTGTCGTTAATCTTCTTCATTTTTTCGAGGCTATATCTCACGATGTAAAATTACATCCTTTACTAGTATACTTCAGCACATCCATGGATAACCAATCTTCGCTTCGTTATATCTTGTTTCCTATGTAGACATATTCAAATATTTCGTGGTTATCTTCAATTTCTCTTCATTAGTGCCTTCGTATGGTCACTCGCTTTCGGTACTGATCCTTACCAATTGGTAAGACGTTATCTGCCTACATATTATCATCACTGTTCATATTTCATTAAGTTTAAAGTAGGCTTTGTAACCTTGCTTATTTTTTATAATTTGGAAAGCTTAACTTCTTCGTATTGGACCAAGTCTTTAACTGGTATATTTATTGTTTTATTTATGAGTATTGTCTTTAGCGACAGCAGATAATATTCATCCTGCATTCGATAATACCATTAAACTGTATATATCCCTGTTGAACGTTGTTATTGAGTAATCGACAAGATGCAGAGAAGACATTGTACGACCACATATTGCCAAATTGATTGTCCAAAAATTTATCACCTCAGTCACCATTGCCAATATCAATACAGGTTTCAAGCATATTATCAACTTCTTAAAAGGCGAAGTCTTGAGCTGTACAGCATAAAATGCATTACATGAATTATTTATTCGAGTTGTCTGAAATGTTATATCACAAGAACACATAAAATTGGAATTAATTCGTCATCGTTGGTAATTTTTGTATTAATTTTCAGAACAACGCAAGCCAGAGGTGAACTCTTGGACGTAACCAATCCAAAATCGTTGCACAATTCACGATTTAATGCGAATCATCCCGTGAAAATAGTGATTCATGGATTCGGCGGCGGAAGAAATCTTTCACCCAGCACTGATATGCGTAAAGCATACTTCACACGCGGCAACTACAACATCATCATCGTCGATTATGGAACGCTGGTGAAGGAGCCATGTCTCAGTCAGGTATCATTCATTTGATCGATTGATTTTAATTAAATTATATATTTCAAAAGGAAAACTTGCTTCTAGATAGCATGGTCGCCTCGTTTTTGCAGTCAATGCATTGCTCAACTTGTAGAATATATTCAATTCCATCCTCGCGGTGTACAGCCAGATCGTCTTCATCTCATAGGATACAGTGTAGGTGCACATATAGCCGGCTTAGTAGCTAATCATGTACAGATTGGAAAACTTGGGAGAATAACAGGTATTTGAATAAAGAAATAAATGATTAAACTACGAAATTAATATTATTTAAATAATTTTAGGTTTAGATCCAACTATAGTATTTTACATGGGAAATAATCGATCTCGCGATTTAGATACGTCAGATGCACATTTTGTTGATGTGTTGCATACGGGAGCCGGTATCTTAGGACAATGGGGTCCCAATGGACACGCTGATTTTTATTTAAATGGTGGAACAAGTCAACCTGGATGTGCACATGACACGATTTTCAGTGAGTATTTCAGCAATCGTTATTTAATTTTGTGATATTTATTTATATTTTTTTGTTTATAGAAACATTATCTTGCGATCATACGAAAGTAACTCCATATTTCATAGAATCAATTAATAGCCCAACTGGATTCTGGGCAGGGCCATGTCCGAATCTTGTATCGTATCTAATTGGATGGTGTGAGCCCAAAGATACAGACTATGTTCTCATGGGAGAGCATGTTAGTCACGAGTTAGTACTAATCCAATATTTTTGACATATATTATTGATGGATTATTTAAGAGCATGTATTGTTTTCAGATCTAGAGGCATATATTATGTTTCAACTAATGCAAAGCCACCATATGCCAAAGGATTCCCTGGAAAGGAAGTTCCGAACGAATAAATTTTTCATTTAATTAGGAATACAATTATTTAAAAACTGCCATTTTATATAAATCATGCTATGATATTGTATTAAAATTGTGTATTATTTTATAGTTTTATATAAGAGTAATTTTATCTTTTTACACAAAACATTTTGTGATTATTTTTTTTATTATTCCAGACGTAATTTTATGGAATAATACAACACCAATTTTTATTATATTAATAAGAATTCAAAAGTAAATTGTAAATACATTTCTAGTAATTAAAAGAATTTCACAATAATTGATATTGGGGTTACCAATTTTTTGTACCTAATGATGGTTACCAAAATATTTAATAGTTATTTTTAAATTAATTATTTTTAACAACGTCGATGTGAAGCAATATATCAAATATTTTTTTATGAGAAAAGACTATAACATACGTATTTAATAAACCATTTATATTACAATTTTGTTATTGAAAATTAACCGAGGGCATTCATATATATATTTTTTTATTACATGTAAAAATGTTAATATCTTACTAAATAAATATTTAAGTACAATGACTATTAATTATTATCACAAAGTAAAGTTATACTTAAATTAGATTTCATATCACCTGTTTAAGTAAGAAAATTAAAAGATTTACGATCTGTTAAATAATGAAATATTTAAAATATATTTATTATAATAGATATGTAAAATGTACGATGTAAAATATTGTGATTATCGTTGATTACAATTAACAATAAATTTATACAATCTATTAAATTTATTTTCCAATTTGAGACATCGTAATATATTCATTTAATATCCCTCTTTTAAAAATAATACATTCTTCATTTATATAAGCATATGACCACTATGAATAATTTTTTCGTGTGGCAACATTTTGTCATTTGACAGTTGTCAACTTCGATCGAATTGGCGCCGGCTTTGCCGTATTAAAATTTTAAACAGGGATATATTTTTTTATCATAAATGCTGAATTAATGTGTCTCGTTATTTTTTGTAATATTAATGTAATTCTTTTTTTAGCTGAACGCAACAATAATACAATAAATGAAGGATCAATCTCAATAGGGATGTAAATGTTACTGAATTGATTATATTTAAAACATATTTTATCGTGATTCATTTGTATGTATATAATCATTGCACAATTTAAAATATTGATCAATGTATTATGTATACTCCAAAGTGAAAATCGAATTAATATTTTTTTAGGTTATGTTGATTGTTTAATATGTAATTTATAGACATCTAAACGATGCAGATCAAAATTGATTGAACTGAAGACATTAGGATGTATAAATAATAATAAGACGTTATTTTTGCACATTGTTTATTTTAAATTCTCTGATACACATTTTTTAATTTATTTTTAACACATTCAGATTGAGTAAAGAATTTACATACCAATACTGCACAATATAATTTGTTATTAAATTTTAAATCTCAAAATGAAAATATGATTTTTTTGTTATTTAATATGATATAGATAGTTTTGGGCGTTAACGTCTGTTAAATTTTGTACGTTTATTGAGACAATTATGTTCCGATGTGATTTCAAATATTTTCATTTTATGTACGATTCGGTAACATCTATTCCGGAATACATTCATTGAAAAAACATTTGTCGATAAGCGTAATTTTGATATTCAAAGCCGTAGATCATGATGTAATAAAATATATATTCAGAAGGTTTATTTAATAATCATTCAACAACATATGAAAATTAAATGGACATGATTTTAAGCCTCTTTAATTATTGCAATGAGTCACTATATATCTTAACATTATTGTATGAAAAATTATAGTTTCTAAAGCTACTTATTAAAGAAGACTATTATTTAATACAATTGATATAATGTGCACGGTGCATAAATTAACTGAGATAAATAATACATATTATACATTTGTTGAAATGATAATAAAATTGCAAACTATTCCTCCGAGTCTATAATCGGTCTAATAAATATTCAAGTGCATATAATCTAAACACATTCAATAAAATATTTAATATAAGGTGCAAGTGGAAACGATAATAACGCTATACCATTAAATATAAACACGTACTACTCTTTTCGTATTGAACGTTTTGTAGGTTTGATTATCTTAACACGGAAATATCGCATTGAAGAAATGAACATAATATATATTCATGTTTTACATATAGGATATAACTCTTAATTAGTACAGTAAATTACAACAATATATCTTACGTCTACGTTCATAAATTGTATATTTAATTTATTCACAATATGAGTGATATATTTCATCATAAATGATATTTTCTCATCATGTTGATTTTTAATCGAAAGCATTAATTAATATATATTATTTTATTAATAGAAACGGAATCGTTCAGATTACGATTGAAAATTTACATAGTCTATTGATTTGTCGTTAAGTTTGAATGTACACGATTTAATTTTACGTCGAAACCACAATAAATTTTAAGCGAGATTGAATATACTTTTGTATGCGAATATAGACATTACATTGACGAATATTATCATTTAAAACATCGAGTACTACGAGTTATTTTGTATTTTTAATAATTTGACGCATATTGAATCTTTGGATCGATAAAAATATAATAACAAGACTTATACGTTAGTACATCTTAATTATTTTAGCTGAAAGTTTCCAATAAATATTTTATTAATGATATATTTTTTTTTTTGGTTATTATTTAGATTGCACATTGATTCAAAAATACATAAGCTGACGATTTGTGTATGCGGATTTTATATTACAATGTTATTTATGTATCCGTCTGGGTAATATTGTCGAGATGAATATATGCGTACATGTTACACATGTTTATATAAATTATCCTATTAATGCTATTATCTAAATTATTATTACAGGGTAATTATATGATCTGTATCACATGGCGTTGTCGTTCGTAAGCAAAATGGCCGTTCATTTTAATCTTTTTCGATTTAAATTAATTATGATACAGATCTTATGTTTACCGACTTATAGATAACAGCATTATCGCTACTATTGGGTGCCGGCATTTACCTACGCATCCGTTTATTGTCACCACAGCCACATAGAGTGAGATCACCCCATTTATATAAGAAATAATAAACATTGAATAAGATATATATTTCTTAGATAACTACTTAAATAATATTTTGAATGTTGAACAGTTGTTTTGTCAGATCTCATTTATTATCCCTTGATTCGTACAATACTTTTAAGAAAATTTTGATAATTGACTAATTTTTATATAGAATTTAATTTAAAAAAAAAAGATTTTCATACGAAAACGTTTGTTGTATCGAATGTATTTCCATCAAGGGTTCAATGTATGTTTTGATCTTCTACACGTTATATATTTCGAAAGAATTCGTAAAAATTATTGATAGATCTACTCGGTTTTATTTGTTCCTGTAAATAATTTCAACTGAATAAAAATTGTCGATGGTATTCATATTTTATACATTGAAATTGACATAGTTATATTATACTTAATTAAACAATTCAAATAAACAATTTTGTGCACGTTTAACAATTGCAGGGGGATCTTGTACCCTTCTTGCCATGTATAAGCCTCTACATTTTCGCTAATATGTATTTTTTTATATATTAAAAAAATAAACAATTCACATAGGCCTTATTAGACGTTAAAGTAGTTATTGTATTTTTTTTAATTATTAATTTTTGGAAACGTTAATGTGCTACACCTGTGTAGTTAAGGCATTGTTTCACAGAATCGGATCTCGACAATGCGCGAGATTCGTCATAATTAAATAAATGCGTGAAATTAAGCCGTCTGTCGTGCGATAAACATAAACATTTGTGCAAATGCATTTTTTTGTGCAGTAAATAATAATAGTGCATGTGCAATGTGATTCCAAAGTATATATATATTTAAATAAATTGTCGATAGTCTTCATCTTAAACCGATGAATTATTATTTATACGTTCATTTTAGATTTAGTCGCGATCATCGACAATATGTGCATTAAAAAATCAGTGGATAAATGTGCGAAAATGTGATAATCGAAAATGCAGTGCTCATCAGTCTTCTACCGAGGTGTTTATTCTCATCGTACAATAACGATAACGATTTTGTTAATATAGAAATATCGGTTTGATATCAAACGAATCGAGAAGAAATGTTTCGTACGTTACGAGAAGTAATCTGGAAGAATATAGAAATGTTTTTCAATATGATTCGTTATCGTTATTGGACGATATCAAGATTGCTGCCGTGCAATGTGAATGCTGGAACAGCGTGCACATAACAAATCATATTTATTAATTACATATTAATCTTAATTTATGATTTAATTAAAAATAGGATGCATCAGATGCATTATTTTCCGACAAATAAATAACAATATTAATATTACGACATAAAATATATATATTTAAGTATTTATTGTTATCAACTCAACACATATAGTTTCCTTTATTATCGTTACAACTTTGACTAGATAGATATAAATATACGTTCAACAATGATAAACATATTTACATGATTAAATTTGTTTGAAAATATCTACTATGTACAGTATCCAAAAGAATGTGATATATATATATATACTACTATCTCCATATTGTAATTAAATAGAATGTTTAAACAGTGCGATAAATATTAATAAACGATAATAACGGAGATAATTTAGCGTTATACATTTTCATTTTAAATTTATATTGCACGTATGTTTTATACATATATCAATTAACTATTCATCTAAAATGAAATCCACAACAAATTATCATCTAAATCGATACAGTGATTCTTTTATATTTATATATTTTAATTGGGATAAGAAGATTTTGTGGATTTCATTAATTTAACAGAGGGTATATCTAATAAGTCCTGTCGGTAACGTTTCCATGCATGTAAGGGTCGTGAGCTGGAGGTTGAATCTGTTCAGCGTCTGCATAAGCGAATGGATTGCCTGCGACGTGTTGTGTCGCTCCGTAACTCGGCGGCTCTTGCTGAGACAAACTGATGTCTTCGTCCTGAATTATTATGATATATTAAAATATTATATATTTTATTTAGAACACTTTTATAAATGGATGTAATACTAACGATATTCGTTTCCTTTTGCGTAATTTCTTTAATTTGTTGTTTGGGTGGGTTATCCCATGACGCTTGTTGCTCTGCCGTCGGTTCCGCCCAGTACTGAAGCTCACCGGATGCGAATAAACCGTAGAATGTTATACCGACGAAATGGATTATGGCCGCCATTATGAATACTATTCTCCAACTACTTCTTTCCTTTATGATAAAATAAATATATTAATACAACTAAGTAGAAATTCTTATTATTTTTGATGCTTAAATATTTTTTTCCAGGATTATATGTTCATCAGGTTCTGTTGTGATGCGAGGTTTTATGTGCGACGCCCTTTTTCCTCATCAACGGAGATTTTTCGTCTGATGTGTCTTTTAATTTATTTTTAATCAGATGTATGTAATTTTTTTTGGATTATATGTTTCCTAGAGTATTTATTTTATATGATATATACGATACGAGGTAGACGCCCTGGGGTGCTAAACTTAGATAGGTTCCACACGCTGCAGTGCCCCTGTGGGCGCAAACTTTCACATGATTTAAAAAATTACCCACAAAGAAATTTCCGGTTTTTTCTTTTCGAAATTGTGGTTATAACTCTTATTCATCAAGTTCTTTGAAAAAAAAAATAGTTTTTTTAACTCATCTGTCACGGTGGCTCGAAAACAACCGCGTTGTCCGAAGGGTGTCTCTAAAAGACCCCAAGCATTTCATGTCAAGATAATTATGAATTCTTCATACGGAGATTTCTTAAAAAAGGATTATTTTAAGAATAAAAATTGCTATTCATGATATGCTCTATAATTTGGTCGATATTTTGGATTTTTTTTACTAATCGATAGCTAACTGAGTTCTCGCGGCCGACTGTGTTCTCGCGGCCGACTGTGTTCTCGTGGCACGTGTCACTATTACGTTTCACACGCACTTCACACATCGTAGCGGATGCGAGCGAGAAAACCCTTCGCACCTGTGGCAACAGAAACGAATATTGTTGTTTTTTTATTTTTTTTTCGCAATTGTGGACAAAAAAGCTCAATGATTATTTATAATTTAATTATTTAGACTCTTTTAAACAAATACAAAAAGTTTGTGATGTGCAGGATTTATATTAATAGAGTTATTCGAGAAAAATCAAATACTTTTGGTCTCAAATAGACTTCATCCTGGTCCAATATCGGTTTTGTTACAACTTTTGTATTTAGTTATATTTTCGGTATTCTCATTTGGCACGTTTGCCCTCGGCAGTTAACTGGATAATAAAAAATGTATAGAAATCAGGAGCGTACGGTGGTGATGTTGGGTGTGCTGAATGTGGAAAAAAAATATAGTTACTATATATACATTAATTCCATTCTTCGTTTTTGCGACATCAATATTTCAATGAAACTATCGCAATGTGTGCCTTTCTGTTTTAGTTTTATGCGTATTTTTTTCTCCCTTGATATTACTTGAAAAGTTTATGTCGCAAAAACGAAGAATAGAATTATTGTATAAATAATAATAAAATTCATTAAAAAGAACTCTATTTTTTTTATTTTTTTTTCCACATTAAACACACCCAACATCAAGTCCACCATACGCCACTGATTAAATTACAACATTTGCTGCTAAAAAATTTAGACTGGGTTTTGTTAAAATAATGAGTTGAGTTATATTTAACCCGAAACTTGTTTTTACTTGTTCCTATTCTCGAAGATAAAAAATGCCATGAAGTAAAGTGCATTTTTTTTAATATTGAAAAGATTTTTTATATATCTGAGGGAGACCACTTTGAAAGAGAAACAATTATTTATCAATCTTCAAATCTGCAGCAATTGCAAAGTTTTCAAAGCAGTAGAGCGTTCATCAGATCGCCTGAGAAGGATCTTTTTCATCGAGAAAAATAACGCAAAATTCACTATTATCTTTAAAACCAGCTCTACTAAATTTGTGAGTAGAATCAGTAACAGTAGTTGATTGAGTTGCAAGTAAGAAATCTTAGTCGTGAGGTGCTAAAGTCTGTTTTAGGGTCACGAGCAAAACTTCCCCGATGACATAATTATTCGGATATTACGTGAATTTGTTATACCGGTCTCGGCGCGGGACAGCCACCGTGGCTTTAGCCCCCAGCTTCTCACTTCCGCCCCCACCCCCAGTCCCGTGTCACATTAAGTGAGAATGTATTCAGAGGAGCGTGAAGAGACTGTAGCGATACGATATGAATGAATAGCCATTTCATTTCCAGCCATCAATCTCACGGGGGGCCCCCGCAGCCGGTTTATAAAGCAGCCGGTTTTCCAATGCGAAAAGCCAGTGATGCGTGGACCCGTTGTACGTGATCATAATGCGGTATGAATGTAATATCCCGGCGCCCCGGGATGGCATCGCCACCCAAATATTACACACATTTTTTTTAATATCTGACATATTTTAGAAAAATAAAGAAATATTTGCCCCGGAAAAACCAGGCGGACATTCTCGTGTACTGCATTCGGACGGCACCATATGATTTGTGAGGCTGTATGAATTTAAAATAACTGTTTTGATATTAAAATTAATGTTCTTTAATAATAAACATAGCAATGCGATTAGCTTGCATTGTTATGGATAATATATAGAACAATATATAATTGCACAATTTGAGAATGCACGGTTTCCTACGGCTTTATTGAGGAAGTATCTGGAATCGAGGGAAAGGCGTCGGTCGCGACGCCCGTATTGTTTAGAGGCGTCGAGCGAAAGTTATTTGATAATCGCGAATGTACAGAAAGGGAGGCCATTGTTCAAAAATAAATATGAAATAAAATAATAATAAAACGATTACCCCGTCAGCCGTGATGTGATCGACTGCTATGGGGCAGATGAGACCTGCGATGGTTCCTATACCATTGGACAATCCCATCAAGATACTGGCGTATCTCGGAGCAATATCTAAATGATTGACATTGTATCCGGAAATTGCGAATCCGCTGAAAGCGACCCCGAAGCATAGAGCAGTTGTTGCAGAAAACTAAATAAAAACATTGTAATTTAATTCAATGAAATAAGATTATAACTATGAGATGATGCAATGTAACTTACAGCAGTTTTAGAATAGGCTACCACTAAAAAGAAAACAGCTTCCATTCCGAATCCTCCGCAATTGAAAAGCTTCCTAACGTTGGTCGTGCTCAATAATCCAGTTCTTCTTATGTAATCAGCTAGTAAACCGCCGCAGGGTACAATGATTGTCATCAAAAGATGAGGCAACGCTCCAATAAAACCAGTCTGTTTAAATTAAATCAATCGTCAATTAAAATGCAGATTAATCTATTTGAATTCGTATGCGGCTGCATACCTCTCCGATATTCAGATGAAATGATGTCTTCATATATTTAGCTTGAAACAGCACTAAGAGATAGAAATTCCATGAACGGCAGAAGTTGGCGACGATTATTGCGTAAACCGGAAGCGAACACATGAAATCTTTCCAAGGCGTCGTGGCCATTGTCGGCATTGCCACTTGGGTCGATGCTCCTAGCGATTGTTCGATGTATATTAACTCTTTGGCCGAGATGGTTGGATGCTTGCACGGCTTCTCGAACGAAAGCCACAGCCAAAATAAATACCTAGAGTTGAAAACGCGCTGTTCATCATCCGTATGGCGTATAATATATTATAATAAACGTATAATCACCATATCAATCCGGCAAGGCCGTAGAAGTAGAACGGGGCTTGCCAGCTGATGGCTGCTATAAGAACCCCGGAGAGTGGCATTCCAAGCACGACGCCAGCGTAAGAACCGCAGAATGCAAGGGTTGCCAGTCTAGATCTTTCCATAGGTGGTGCCCAGAACCTCCATATCCCGTGGCACGCTGGATATGTGACGCCCTGAAAAATATAGTGTTATATTATATGATTCCATTTCCGCTGAATAAATTCAATATAGGAATCAGGTGTCGTTGCTGAAATGGTCGGATTATGCTCCATCCGAAATAAATACAGTCCTCTATGAATAGGAGGTCTTTAACGAAGATTCCTTTTTATAAAAGAAGGGATTTTCGGGAACGTCGGAAATCAAGAATCACATTTTCAACGGAAAATCATATATAACGCCGGACAAGGGGTACCATCAGCAGTACCACCAATATATCACATGTAGGGTAACCATATCATCATTTTATTTATTACAAATATATATCACGAAAATTATATCCATGATTTTTAAGATCAAAAATTATTAATTATATTCAGTCCTACAACGTTTCCTCTCAATCACTATTTTCTACAAAATATCTTGTCAATCAAAGAGCATTGACCTTTATTTTGCTGGGCAATGTATTATATATTTACAAAATATGTAATTTGAACCTCGAAAATATTAGCATTTTGTAGAAAAAAGCAATTTAGAGGAAACGTTATAGGAGGGCTGACTGTATGTGAAATTGCAGCTAAGCTTTCATTGGAGGATAAACCCAAATGCACTGGCTCAACCCTGCTAGGGTCGTGTACCAGGGTTGTTTTGTCTCACTCATGCTCGTAAATTATATATACATGTGTAGCATGTGAGTGAGCGAGAAATAAAGATGCACGCACGTGTCACTACTCATTATGACAATTCCTGGCACGTGTCAAGGGTAATTGATAATTGCCCAGATTTTTTTTTATTAAAAAAATCCCGTTATAACGAATTCGCACTCTCCGCGATGAATGATTTTCTGTAATTCTTTATTATTTCTTTATTTTTTTTTTAATTAATGCAGGGGTTTGAAAATAATATATAGGATAGAAATGATTGATGCGACGCTTAGATATCTCGAATGATAGAACATGAAAGTATGCCGAGCGATAAAAAAAACAAGAAAAATGTGTTTTAAGATAAGGCTGAAGGAAAACATGATGAGACCAAGTTTTCTTTTTATTTTGCTCGTAAAACACTATGGATCCAAGTATGATAATATTTATAATAACATAAATTTAAATAATTTGCAGACGATTCTATTAATTTTTTCATCGGCAAAGTTGGCGTATAAAAGTTTACAGACGCTAACCATTCATATGATTAGATAAAAAAAAATGTTTTATGAATGATTACATGTATTAAAGCTCGCGTACAACTTTAAATCGATGTAAAATAAATTTGACACGCTTTTTTTCAAGCGTTAACAAATCTCAACCGGATTAGAACACGTCAAAACCAATATCTGTATAACACGACGATGTTTTTAATAACTTAATTACTTTTTTTTTGTCGTATTAAAAATAATGTTCATTATTTTTTTGCGTGATTAAAACACGTGTTTACATTTATTTTTCGGTGCCACGAGAGTGATTAATGATGTCGTGTGCAATATTACAACAAATTAAATTTTAAAATATTATTACTCGTATATAATTACGATTGTGCGTATGGGAATTATTAATTATTATATTTTTTTTTTGCGGCCATTAATTATTTTTTTTCCATTGCGTCGCCAGGGTTAATTTTTGTGGAGGTTTAGAGGAGAGTTTAGAACAAATTTCAAGCGCGAATAATTTATAAGACATCCCTCGTTGAAAGGCATCATGTCTGAGAACCCCCCGCTGTTTATACACTAATAAATATACCTTTCCAATCTTGCGAAATTATTATTACAAAATATGTATATATCTGGAAAACTCTTCCATCGTAATAAAATTTATTACTTTGAAAAAGTTGAAAGTACTTTTGAACTTGCGCGAGTTTTCCACGAAAAACAAAGAAATGTACGATGTAATTTTCTCAGTGGCCCCCGTATTGCCCGCAATAAATAAGGGCGTTTTTATTTCTTTTATTTTTATTTATATGAATTGAGATTTTTTTTGCCTCTCGGTTCTCGTATCGTTTACCTGATAATTTATCTTGCCAAAAGTTCATACGGCCACATACAAGTCCCGAATATTTTCAGACAAATTTATGTAATCGTGTAATCTGAAGCTCCATAGCCATAAGCAGCTGAATATATTTGCTCTCATAATAATAACAATAATTAAAAATCAGGGTCTTTGAAACATATTACAATAATTCATATCATATAATATTATAATATATCAAAATAATAATGAAAACCATGGATATGGTTATGCTATTCAGATATCCAGGAATTCATATTTATATCCAACATCTATTGCTCCCATATATTATAGCAAATGCTATATATACTGTCTTTTATAATAAATTAATTTTATTAATATATATATATATTAATATTATACTGACAATTGACAATAAATTGTTTAACTAAAACTATTATATCATTTATGTAAGATAATGCTGGTTTTTATTTCAAATTAACCCTTTTGCAAATCAAATCGATCCTTTGGCATTTCAAATTAACCCTTTTGTATTTCAAATTAAACCCTTTTCCTTTAAATGTCTAATGATGTCAATTTGATTTGCAAAAGGGTTCATTTATAATGCAAAAGGGTTAATTTGTAGTGAAAAACCTGTATAGCATTAATACACACAATAAATTATATAAAAATATCAAGAAACTCGTATTATAAATTCAATTATTATATGTTATCAGATTTTTATACTAATAAATAATTCATTTAATATAACATTATGATTAATATATTTCAATTTTAAATATATATATATATATATTTTTTACAAAAAGTAATTATTGTTCAACAATCTATTTAAATGCAATTTTTAATAAATAGTATTTTTTATAAAGTTAGTAAAAAAGCACCACTTTTTACGTAATAATTCACTGAGATAGATCTTTACTCTGTATTATAATTAGGTTAAGTTTGAGTAAGATTTGTGTTATTATGTGAAAATTAGATAATAAATTTTGTAAAATAATGTGGATATCGTTATTTTGGATAAACTTGAGTGGATTTATATATTGTTTAAGATTAATATTTAACTTGGTAAATATATTTAAATAATATTATTACAAGGCTTGTTAATATTAAACAAATTGTATTTTTAAAACGAATAACAGTAACGGTTTTAAATAAATTGTAGATTTGATAAACCAGTGTCTTGGTTTGACACTGAGGGGATTATACGAGTGAGAGATTCCTTCTTCTTTATATGGGCGAATGGCGTTGTAGAATATTTGCGTTATACCATCGTAGTCAAATAAATAAATAAATAGATAAGTAAAATAATGAAGTGAGATGTCAACAACTATATTTTTTTTTATGATTTTTTTAAATAAATCTTTAAAATATTAATGAGCTTTAAAACATCCGTGGTAATTCTTATGTGATTCTTAAGTAGGAAGCGTTAAATACTTGCTTACATGTAGTTTTTGGGATGAAAGCAATTTAAATTGATGCCATGTGACGAAATAGTTGGATGCAAAACTCGCAAACTCCCAGAATGCACAGTATGCTGTAATAATTTTCGCAAAACTTTCGCTTGGCTTAATCGTCCATTTATTTGAACGTTACCACTCTGCGGGCGCCATCGAAGAACTCCGTTCGACAAACGTTTGCGAAAATTAGCGTAATCACAAAAAAATATTTTTCCGAGCAACGCACAGTGGGATAAATCATGAATTCTACTGCCAAAAATCTTTAACTTTTTTTCCATTTGACCTATGAAATTGAGCATGAATATATTCATGCTTATTTATAGTATGTATATAACATTAATGTGCAATTAAAAATCGTAAAGATATACTCGATTGAATTTGATGATCCGCAAATATGACGCTGTGTATTAAAAATGTAA